>VXBI01001042.1:67004-166826 GCA_013397375.1 Toxostoma redivivum
GGCTGCAGCGTGGCGCTTGGAGAGGCAGCGTCTGACCTTGGCACCACATCCGAACGCATGGGGAACCCGGGAACTCCCGGCCGGGGGCTACACCGCACCCGCCGGGGTCCGCCCATTCCCCCGGCACGGAGGGAGCGGCCTCGCGCCCTTCAGGCCATGCGGGCAACTCCGCGGCCCAAGAAAACGGGCCCCGAACAAGCAACAAAGCGCCGCGGAGTCGCAGGAGCTCCGGTTCCCCGACCGCAGAGCGCCCGCCCAGGCCGCCGCCTCCACCCGCTCCCCAGCGCCGAACAAAGCGCGGCCGCACGGCCCCTGCCCGGCCGTACCTGGTGCCTCTGAGCGCGGACGGCGCTGAACATATTGGGAGTCTCCAGAATGCGGGGGAAGAAGACTCGCAGGCGCAGCCCCAGCTGGCCGGGAAGAGGCAGCGGAGGAACAGAGGGAGCGGAGAGCGCGGCGCTGCCGAGTGAAGGCGGCGGGAGCGGAGCACGGAAGCGCGGCCACGGGAGCTGCGGTCACAGGCACAGCGCTTCACCTCAGACCCTCCGCGAGGCGGGAGGAGAGCGGGGAGGGGAGGAGGCGGTGCTGGGGCGGCCGCGATCGGCTGAGATCGGCTCCGCTCGGCGGCGAAACGAGTCCGGCCGCCCCGCCCTCCGCGGCCCCTCCGCCTCAGGGCCGGCGGGGAGAGGCGCCGTGCCCGTGGGGGCTGAGGCGGATTTCGGGGCGGCAGCGCCGTGCTCGTTCGTACCGGCACCGGCTGCCGCAGAGAGCGTTGCTTGGAGCGCACTGCCACGAGTGCAGTAGCCTTTGTTTTTCAGACCTGGTGCTGCGTGTTCTCCTCAGCCACGACACCCCCTCAGCCATGAGATCCACCCTGCCGTGACGCTCCCTCGGCCATGTCAGCGCCTCAGCTACAGGTCTCCCTCGGGCATTGCTCCTCCTCGGCCGTAACACCCCGTCAGCCACGACTCTCCCTCACCCATCTGATGCCCTCAGCCACAACGCTCCCGCAGCCGTAATAGCCCCTCAGCCATAACTCCTCATCAGTCTGGGTTGTAGTTCAAGGCATCATATCTGTTTGACCAAAAAATACCGTGTTTAATGTTGGAAACTCTCCGTGGCAGCTTGCCCTCTGTGTGAGACCGTGACAGCTCCATTCCCCCTCACCCCATCACCCTGGAATCCCTCTGGGAACAGCATTTTCCCAGATGGATGAGAAATATACCCACACACTCTTCAGGATAAATTTTGTCTTTCCAGGGTAATTAATTTTTAAACATCCCTGCTGATAAGTGACGGGTATTTGAAGTCGTGTCTGCTCGTTATGTGTTTGCATGCAAGCTCCTGATTCATGGCTGGGCCGGAGAGTGCTGCAAGATCATCATAAATAATCCATGAAGTCTGAAGATCCATGTTTGCTTCCTGATTTAAAGAGCCAAGGTCACCTGGAAGGCAGCATACACTTCCCCGTGCAACTTCCCTGAGTGCTTCCCCCGGATTCAGAGGCCACCTTAGTCAGGAAATAGGAAACCTGTCGATTATGTTAGATACACCTTCAGTGTCTCAGCTGTGCAACGTACGTGATACTTTGTTATATAAAATTTACCAACACTCTTAAAGAACCTCAGTGGAGAAGCCTGTCTCAAAACATTGTAGTTAGGCTGTTCAGAGTTTTCACGCAGAAACTGCTTTAAAATACTGAAAATAATTATCTTGTCTCATCAGAGGCAGGCAGAGTCATTAAGCTGTGGGTATATTCCTCACCTGCACATATTATCTCAGCTTCAGCTGAGCCCTCTCCAGCTTCTCACCTTGCCTGCAGCAAACGACAATCCCAACTTCCCATCTCTCTGAAACATTCTTACTGTCTCTTTTCAGCTTTTAAATCACCAGCCACACCTCAGGGCTGCCTTCCCACTCTCTGCTTTTTTTTTTGAATGAAGTTTGTTATCAGGGCTGTGTTAATCAAAGGCAAAGCTGTGGGAGGGAGAGGGAGGTAAAGGAATGATGATCAAATAGAACGGTGCTGGAAGTTAATTAAGTAAATCTCAAGATTACGAAAGCTGCTCTTCCAGTTTTCTTAGACATGGAGATGCCTTTGTGAATCACTGTGAATTTTCATTGTCAGCCACCACATGTGACATCAGAGAGCAGGAGCAGCAGCTTCTCTACAGCTGCAGATGAATGTTCCCAGTTCTTTTCTCATGGACCCCCTTGACAGGGGAATACTTTTGGGATTTTGCAGAGCAGGACTAGGCCAGGAGCTCAGCTCTCCTTGGCCCAATTGTGTTCTGATCACCCAAACTCACTCCCACTGAAAAAAAAAAAAGGTTTTTTTTTCCTCTGCTCCTTGCTGTGCAATCAACATGAAATTATTTTAAATCATTAAAACACCCTTACTCTGGATGAGATCCTATGATGATGGAAAGTACTTCTATGACATGCAAAAGCCTTTATTTCAAATGGCTAGAAACTTTGCAACACTTCCCAATGCAATTTGTGCTAAATCTTAATTGATTTGTAAAGAAGAACATGTTATGGAAAGGGCCTGGTAGATTGAGTTGATACCAAGTAATTCAGTTACTGTGAGCTGAACCAGAACTAATTGTTATGCTTTTGAAGGCTCTGGATGTTCTGCATATCTGTTGTCTCCTGCCTTAGAAAATACAGTCTAATGCCTGGAAAGCCTTCTTGTCATCCAAATGGTGTGTTCCCCTTAAGTCAGGTGTTTATAGGAGTCCCTGATGTGGCTGTTCTGCTGGTCTCCATCATGTCCATCCAAAGATCTGATGTCTCTGGGTATTGCGGAAGCTTAATGTTATAACATCAAACTCTGCTTCCTATAAGAGCTTTGTCATTAAAACCACCTAAGAGGAGAAAATACTGTGTTTGGTTAGAGCAAAATATGGGGCTTGGATTGCTGCACTAAAAATTGAGGAAATATAGAAAAAATATGTCACTCCTAGAAGAACTGCTCTACAAAATGTCTTTAAATTCAGAGTCTCGTAGTGTTTCTCTGTGGATACAGGTTAGCACAGCTCAGTGCAGTGCAGCACCACCAGCCAGAGAATCCAGTCCCTGCTCTTTTTTTAAATAGAAAATAGTTTTTACGAATGAACAGAATGCTTTATGAAACTGAATACAATTTAGTTCAATATCCTTTATCATATATATATTTAAAATATATATATAGAGAGAGATATGTAAGGCAATTGAAGTTTGCTTGTGTTCTGTGTAATTATCACTTACACCAATCTACTCATTCCATATCTTTTGCTTCTTGCACTTTGGAAGGGTTTTTGATAATTCATTCCAGTTGCAGAAGTGCTTGTATAGAGCATGTTTTGTCAGTGCCTTGGCTCTCAGAGTCCTTAGCAGTGACATTTTAATGGGATTTGGGCTGGATTGGGATTAATGGTCCATGCTGGACTCTTCCCTGTACATTCTGGCATGTCATTTGCCATCTGGCTGGCTGATAAGAGCTACTCTGAGTAGGGCAGTTCATCTCCTTTCCTTCCCCGTGGCAAGGCAGTGATAGTCTTGGACAAATTCTTTACATAGGAGCAAAGAATGTAGGACATTTATAAACACTATGAAGGAGTATTAAAAGACACAGGTTTAATAGCTGTGGCCTGACAATTTCATGACAGGTTCTCTATCAAATCTCTGCTCATCTTTCTTGAACAATGTAAACAACTTCCCTCCTTCATTTCAGGAGACATAATTCTTCCACCACAGTCACCATTCTTGATTTGTGTTGGACATAAAGCCAGAGACTGTCTGCCACACCAAGGCTATAAATTATGTCTTGTCTCATTTCTATTAAGCAAACAGAAGTCTCCTTAATTAATTCAATTGGATGAAGTCCATAGGAAATGTTCAGAGCATTATGATAGAGCCACTAGTTAAGGCTGTAAAAAAAACTCCTTCTTCTGACTACCTGTGCTCGAAGGATCAATCTTTCCATCTCAAAGATGCAGCTTTTGGGATGAAGACTCATGTGAACTCCCAGCTGCAGATATATATTGCACAGAGAAAACAGTTACAATTTTAGAAATATTACAGCTTTTATAACTCTTTCAAGACAATTCTCCCCAGAAAACTGTCAGCAGATCCATTCTGGGCATGGAGATACTACCTTTACTTATATTACAAGTTATTTTTCCTTGGCCTGGGACAGTATTTAACCCAGGTGTAATATCAGTTCAGAAGTATGGGTGTGTTCACAAAGCAGCACCTGTCCTGTCATCATTCTTGGAGCAAACAAATCCAAAGTTGATATTCAGATCTGATTCCAAATTTTGTGAATGCCTCATCCCAGGAAGTGTCAAAGGCCAGGTTGGACAGGGCTTGGAGCAACATGGGCTAGTGCAAGGTGTCCCTGCCCATGGCAGGGGGTGGAAGAAGATGAGGTTTAAGGTCCCTTCCAACCCAAACCATTCTGGGATTCTATGATTTTAAGGAGACTGGACTAAAGTCTGATCCTTTTGACTTTGCATGTATCTTCAAGAGCTCCTGATCAGGAATAAGCCTTTAAAAAATTCTCTAGTTTGTGGCTTTCCTATAGAACTTGAAATTTTGTTATTGGTTCCTTAGGACTGGAAGCCTATTTAAAATTAAAAGCTTTTCAGCTATATTAATTTATGGTTGATGGGCAGTGATATTTGCAAATATATTCTAGTTGTGCATTACAAAAACGCTGACTCGTTCCATATACCTGTATGTCTTTCTTGCTTCCACAAGGACAATCGTTTCTTTGGCTGAAACATCCTGTGCAGAGGGTTACAATAAAACACTTTGCACTTGAATTGTTTGCCTTCCTGACCCCTCAGCTTTCTGCCAGCTTCTGACTGTGCACGCAAGTAAGAGCTTTGTACTGTTTGTCCTTGGGGCTGCATTCACTAAGTGTTCGCTGGCTGTACTGGAGCCTGGTAGCTCCCAGTTTGCTTTTTCTTCCTTTTAATTTTCTCCCTCTGAAGCTGCATCATTACTTTTACCCACGGTCCTAGTGAAAAATCAGAATATTAATTAAGAATGGTAACAGTAGGAAATCCCTGGAAGACAAACAGAGACCTGATTGCCTCTATCCCAAAGAAGAGTGGTGCTGGGTCATGCCAGAGAAGGAAAGGGAGATGTGTAAATCCCAGCATCTTGTGATGAAGCATCAGGGATTGCCCTTAGGCCACCACAGCCAGAAGAGGCTGCTCCTTGCCAACAGTGTGTTCTTCAGCCCATGTATCCCTGCTGTGGTCATTAAGGGATGGCTGTAATTAGGAACACCAGAACACAGCATCAGCAGCAGGCTGAGGGCACCAACAGCCTGGGGGACAGGCCTGCTCCCACACATCCCATGGATACACTGCCTGTCCTCCCTGCTGTGAGACAGGTGAGCTTTTAAAATAACATAAAGAGTGACCATGCAGGGATTTAGCTGCTCTGCTGGGAAGGTAAATGAGAATGAAAACAATCTGTTCTATCATCTGCTCAGAAAGTATTCCAGAAAATGGCTGAAAATTTATACTGAGAGGTCCATAGCTGCTGTTGCAGGGCTTTTTATTTCAAACAAAACTCTTATTTCTGCTTTTATAGAAGAACCTAGCTTCCTTCAATTTTGATTTTTGAATTAATCCTAACATCATAAGTTATGAGGACAAAATTATTTAAGAGTTGGACTGTGCATTTGTAATCTCTGCACAAGCAGAAGAATAGATTTGATGTCACTTAAACTCTGCTTATATGTTCCAGCCATAGTAAGTTAAGAGTAATTTAATTTTAAAAAGAGAAGAAAGATGTAAGAAAAACCTTTATGTCCCATGAAAGGAAAGCTGTTCCCACTGTATATCCCTGCTAGCACAAAGGTAAGTTAATGAGAATTGAGGACTAGTTTTCCTATGAGCACAGGAGAAAGTCAAAGATGAACTGTGCTATTTCTTGATCAAGAGAAATTAATTAATCTTCAACCTCATAACTTATTCCAAAGAACACAGACATTTATTGGAACTGTGTGCTCACTCTGTATTATGCTGCAGCTTGACAGTGTCTGAAAAAATAACCTTCTGACACATGGATCCTCTGATTCCACCAATGTCAGGAGGACATTCAGCACTGGGGGAGGGGTTATGTTTAACATTTGGGGCAGGTGTCTTATATTGGTGTGATTTGTTTCCAGAGGCATTGGTGAGTGCCACACCCAGCTTGTCATATGTTGTAGGTTTTGATAGGGCTGATGAAAGCTTCCATGGAAATGAGATCTTTCAACTGAAGATAGAGTTTGTATTGAAATTATTTCTTTCACATAACTCACAATACATTGTGTTTCTGTAACACTTTTTGTTTGAAGACCTCAGAGCTATATGTAAATTAATTTTGCAGCATAGAAATGCATAGGAGAAGATAACTATTTCATATTTATTTTTCAGTTTTCAGTGGTGTTTGTCTCCATGGCTGAGTGGACTGCATGGAGACAGCTGTCTGACCTGACCAACATCACCAAAGTGGAAGGACTGGCATTGCTGACAGAAAGGAAGTCTTCCAGCTCTTGAATCTAGAGAGAATACAGTGAAAGGAAGACCAGGGCAGTCTGCACTCATCATAATTTTTGGGGGACTTCTGCAAGTGCATCATATTGTGTGTGTCTGACACGTGGGATGATCCATGATACCTGGGAGGGAATAAAGAGAGGGAGCTGCACTAGAAAGAATATTATGTGAATGCTATTGAAGGGCAGGTTATAGAATTACCTGTGATTTTTTTCTGAACTGCTTCAACTCAAGTGCTCCCTCACAAGATCTGTGTGGGGGCTGGATCTTCAGTGCCTACCTCTCCCCCTCATTGCAGGGAGGTAACTGCCTGTGCCTGCTCTCCTTGGAGGCTGGAAGAGGCTAGAGCTCACCAGAAGGGATATGAGGGACAAGGGCTGTGTAAGGAATGCAAGAAGAACTTTATTTTACTCCCTATTGCAGCAGGATTTGCTTTAATGGTTGGGTAAAAGGAGAGCCAGGGCAGCTGAGGCCACTCTGTGTGCATGCTGGCTTTGAAAACAGAGCACGTCACTGCTTCCAGCTCCTGTTTCATATTCTGCTGGGAGCTTCTGGTTGCAATGCTAATTCAAGCAAATCTCTGACAATTTAAATGGGAGAGATTCGTGTAGAATATCTATAGTATGACCTGCTTATACTAAGGGCATCATCATAATTAAAATAAAAGGACAGGAGTAATTGCAAGTTTCTCCTTAACAAGAATATTTAATTTAAATACAAGTAAACAAGAACAAAATAGTTTTATTTTAGAGCTAGTCTGTGCATATTTTTATATCATTAGGAATCAGTAATTGCACAGAGGCAACCTCAAGTTGCAACACTTTGTAATGCAGTCACAGAATATTGTAATGAAAATGCAGTGCACTTTGAAGATATGCACATGAGTGCAAACAGGATGAGCACTGGAACAGTTATGGAAGGTAGAGCAGCACAGGGGGAAAGTGTAAATGAACACATTTGAAGTGGGAAATACTTTTCCTGCAGCACCAGTGTCCCTTCCAGTATCTGAATTATTGCCCAGTCTTGAGAGGGGATAAAAAGGCTGGAGAGATTTAAAATTTCAGCATGATGGCTGCCAATGGGGATAGACTAGATGCAACAAGAGTATTTGACACACATGCAATGTCATCTGCTCTCCTGAGGACTGCAAATTCCACCGTAAGGTCAGGCATCTCACTTTCTGGCTCCATCCTTTTAGTATAGAGAGGGAGAACCACAACAGCCTGTCTCGTGTTACACTGGAGTATTAATAGTGCTATTAGCTGTCCAAACATTGTGGGGAAATGCCCAGCTTATTTCTTTAAATATATATATATCTGCATTTCATTGTGCCCTCCTAACATGTACATATTGGGATAGTCAGGAGGGGAAGTTAAACAATAAACTACATTTTTATTAAGATGAAATACTCTACATTGACCCTCACATGAAGGTCTCCATTATTTTACTGTCATGCATAAAATGAAGAGTGTGTAACATGCTGCTATGTAAATGTTTGTGGTGCCAAGACAATTGCTGGTGTGTGATAGTGTTGTGTGTTTTGTTCCAGCTTCAAAGCTCTGCAGCCATCCATTCCTACCAGTCAACAGCAAGTTCCTACTCCTGTCAGAGTAAAAGGCATGCTTACTTTTGAAATTGGTTGGGACAAGAACTGGCCCAGTGTGGAGCTGTGGGAAATAATTGACTGCAGGAGCATTTGCTTCATTCATCTCTGAGTTGATTTAAACCAAATTACTCAGGTAATTGCAGCATGTTTTACTTACAGTTTTACAATCTTAATTACCATGCAAGTCTCCAGTATTAGGAATGATATGTATTTAGGGAAAAGTGAAAAAGGCATTAGTGGTTTTCTACCAACTGTGTTCATATAATACACACAGACCCAATAAGTCACACAGACACTCCAAAAGATAGAGTATGTATTCAGCTTTTATCAATTCTGGTAGGCACTAGAGCACACAAAACAGATATTCATTTTATATCAGTCTGCTTTGTATTACTGAGACCCGAAGTTCTAAAAAGAAATTGAGAATATTGACTTGCTTTTCCCCAAAACTGATAATCTCTCTTCTTCTCTTGAAGAGGAAGAGAGAAAATTCAAGAGATGAAGAATTCATCTCTTAAATTTTTGTCTCTGATTAATTTATGGCTTGTCTTCTCAATGTCCTTTCTTCAGTAATTTCCACTGCCTGCTTTTATGCCACTTGGCAAACCCCAAGGTGATAAATTAGCAGCTCTTCAGTAGCTAAAACAATCTCCAGTGTCTTTCCTTTTGCATAAACATGAAGGGTATCTGAATGTGTTTGATGGAAAAGGTGAAATGGCAAAACCATTTATAAACTCTAGTTTAAAATCTGTAAGTGAAACCTGAATCCCTTTTGCTTTTGTGGTCACTTCCTTTTTATGAGTGAATCAGGATTATGCCCTGTTGTTATTTGGAATTCTACTACAGTTACTTTTCTTTAAGTTTTCCCCACTGTAATCTCTGATCCCATCACCAAAACAAATGATTGTAGTCTCACAGCAACTTGGAGAGATTTATAGGCATCATTTTGCAGCTTAAGAAGCTGAGGCTCAAAAAGGTCACATCATTGATTTGAGTTACAAAGGAAGAATGGAGGAAAACTGTGAATTAAATTGGAATCATCCAAGTCCTGTATTAACTCTTTCACCCTAAAGCTATTCTGTTGTGAAGGGAAGAACAATATGACTCATGCCTGTAACATTGTCTTTTCTGCATGACCATTTAGAGGAGGACCACCTTATGAATATGGTTAACCATATGATTTACTATATGATCTTAGTGAGGAAATGTGCAGAAAGATTATTGTAATTTTGATAAGATTAAAAATTTAAAGTAATCAAAAGAGGCTGATGGCCAAAATATCTGGCTGGTTGCGGGTATTGCTGTGCAGGTATCTTCCTATATTTCCAAGCCACCTCTTTGAAAAATTAAATGTTGGGACTGGGAAACTGTATTATTTGGGGAAAGAACAGATAATGGCATGGTCATAGTGAAAAAGTTTGATGAAGCAAATGAAAGAAGAAAACATTCTCAAGCCTTCCAGGATTTTGAACTTCAGAATTAAAAAGTCAAGCCAAACCAGAGAAAAAAAAAATCCAAAACCTGCAGTAACTTTGGAAGGTTGATGGAAAAAGCACTTCAACACAGACCTCAGTTAGACAGAGATGTAAGGGTTCTGCAAATTAGGGTAAAAAGGGAGTAAAGTGGATGCATTCTACATTCTGTAATTCTGCTCAAATAACAAAGCGATGAGAGAGTTTTCTAGGAGGATCTAGATCTGTTTCTATGAAAATAGAAATATGACAGACATTACATGTTAGCACTGTTTCCGCAGTTCTGCAAATCCAGCTGAAGAAACAAAGGGCTGGGAAGAACAACCCCTACAGCTCCTCCATGCTTTTTATCACCCCTTAAACCACTGCAGTTATGTGCTGGGACATACTCTAATGCACAATAAAATTACCTAACCCAGAAATCAACTTCCTGAGGAATTTTTCTTGTTTTCAACCTGAATCATTCAGCAGGTTAATTTTGCATGGGAATGGTGATTCTTTCACCTACTTTTGCTACTACAGCCAACAGACAATGGGCCATGGGGTGAGGATGGCAGTGCTATGTGCAGTGATACAGAGATGTATTCTCTCACTGGGGACACAGGAAGTGGCTCATGGGATTGCCTGCAACAGCATTTTCTGTTCTCAGTTGTCTGTGAGGTGGACCAGTACCCTAAGGACACTATATAAATAGGCCTGGGGTTGCTAAATATGTATCCCAGATATCTGGATTTACTTTACCTTTGAATAGTAAGTAACCAAAAATCTGTGAACAAACTACTGTAAACATAAACACCAGATAAAACATTGTCAAGAATATTGGGAAACAAACAGCCAGGCACAACAATATCCATTTCAAGTACATGCTGAGGAGGAATTTACTCTTTCAAGGTCCAGCATTTTTGGTATCAAATAGAATTTGTGTCTTAAAGACACACCCAGGATTCCTGCTCTGGTTTCCTGGGTATTTTTGAGGTGTGGAAAGGATCAGTTTTGTGAGAACTTGCAGAGATCTCTGGAGACTGACTTTCCAGGGGAATGGTAGAGCTGTACCATGCAGCCCTTTTTATCTCTTCTGAAGATGCCTGCAGTTAGGCAGAGTGCAACTTGGATTTTGGCAATTTTTTATGGATCAACATACTCCTCATTTTGTTAAGCATTCAAGATACAGCAGTGATTAATGTTGAACCTGTCACCTACAAGTGACCCAATCCACTGCCAACACATCACTCATGACAGCAAATAAGGTATTTTGGGGACAAAAAAACCCCATTTAAAGATATGAGAGGAGGCAGCCTGTGTGATTTTTAAAATTTAGGCTCAGATTCCGTTCTGGCTCAGTACGTTTGCTGCATATTGATTTTCCTGGAGTTATATAAGGCTCAAGACCAGCCCTTTGTCACCAAAAGCAGCACAGCTGTTTCCAGGGCCACGAGTGATGTGTGTGACTTCTCTTTTTAACTTCCCACTGGCTTTTTAAAAATACACTTTCAATCAGTTTTGCTTTTCAACATCAAAGAGAAAAAGCTGTAAGTTTTTCTGAGAACTGGAGATTTGGGCAAAACGTGAAGTCTTCATATGCTAAGCAAGTTGTTCTGAGAAGTTGTGTTATACTCTGTATTAACATGATGTTATAGAATATGAGAGATATATATCTGATTATATATATCTGAAGTTCATGTTGAAGGTACTAGAATTAAGCAATATTTAACCAATAGTTAACAAATTAATGTTAGCAGCAGTGGGAAAAATTGAGAAATGCAGGCTATATTCTCACTTTTTGGGCATAGTGTTCATTTATAGTCAATTAAATATTAAGGCCTAGGAAAGTGGGTAAGCCAAAAAAATAATAAATACAGGTAGAGCGTGCAACTGAAATTCTCCTTGAAGTACCTTGTGTAATCCCAGCTGGGTCAGCATAAGAACCACTGATGACTAAACTCAGCTTTTCCTCAGCCTCTCTGTGGTGTTTCAGAACTGCAACAACCTGGTCTCCATGTGCTTGCTTTTGAACCTTGCTCTGGCTTCTCTTTTGCTCTGACTTCTGTGCCAGGGATCTAGCCTGGACTGGCTGTGCCTCCAAAGGGAACTCTGTACTCTCCTGAAGTAACATCCTCTCGTTCCTCTCCTGGGTCTCTGCCATGATCCCAAGGAGGAGCAGTTGGGCATGTGTGTATTGTCCTGTTTGTGATCACAGCATCTCCCAGCGGGGCCAGACCTCTGCATTACACACAGAGAGTGGAGAATCCCTGCAAATGGCCCCAAGACACCTGGCAATCCATGCCACGCCTGGGGAATTTCAGGAGTTAGTTTTAGGGGTTGAAGTCCGGCCTATTTACCATCAGGCTTATCAAGTCAGGAATTTATGGCACCTCTCCTCAATTCAACTCACAGGTTTAAAGAAGCCATTGCACTGCTTTGGATGGCTTCCCACATGTGGTTGCAGCAGCCAGGTACTGGACTTGTTTCAGGAGCAATACTGGGAATCAGGTAATGTGTATAAAGCACTCTGAAGAGTAAGAGCACCTCAGTTTAGGAAAAATTCCTTCATAGAAAGGCTGCTCAAGTGTTGGAACAGGGTGCCCCGGGAAGTGGAGTCACTATCCCTGGGAGAGTTCAGAACATATGTGAATGTGGCACAGGGGACACGGGTTAGTGGTGGCCTTGTGCTGGGGGAATGATGATCTTAAAAGGATTTTCCAGCCTGAAGGATTCTGTGAGTCTAAGTTCTGGGTCTACATGAAATGGTGCTTTAACAGCAGTTTAGATTGGATTTGCTGAAGTCACATCACTGATTAGATGATATAGACATTTCTTATCCTATTACATTTGTATGATAAATTTATAAACTCCATATATTTGCACTCATTTCCTCTAAGGCTTTTGGCCTGTTTTATGACCTGAAAAACAACAAGCAACCTACTGGCTACTGTGTCCAAGATCAAATATAAAAATACAGTGAGAGTTAATGAACAAAACCTCCAAACATTTCCAGAGTTTTATGCATCTCACACACTTGCATAAGTTTTAACAAGAGTTCTTTTTAGTGAAATAAAGGCAGAGGCATGACAATATAAGAAAAGCTGAGACATGACTTGACAGTTTTTGCATATATTACAAACCTCTCTGCTTTATTTCAAAGCTTTTCACTTTTGTGTTTGAAATCTGGCAAGAAACTCAAAAATCTGATGCAAGGTTTTCAAGACGGATTTTTCCAAGGCAAAAATCAGTGGACCAGCTTCATACCACCAGCACAGTTTAGGTAAATTCATACATTTAAGAAGGCAGACACTAAATTTTACATTGATTTGTACCAGTGCACCCAGAAATACACACAAGTACACAAATATAATTTATTTTATATATGTATATACACACACATATACACAGAGATAAAACCCAAACAGGACACTGTGAGCTGTACAGAGACATAGATTAGTTAATAGGTGGGAGGTAGATCCCACCCTTGGAGAGGGAGTAGTCACAAGCACAAGTCAGGGCAGGATCAAGCCCTGGCTCTGCCTTTTATAAAGTAATGCTGCTGCTTAGCAACTATTTTCTGCCTGGATGAAAGCAGGAACCTTGCAAATCATAAACAAATATGTAGGTCCAGGAAAAGGCCAAATTAAGTAAAGTATTCTTTACCCTAACTCTGTCTGCTCCTCTTTTTTCATGGTAAAAATTTCCATGAAAAATAAGAGGGAGTGTAGGACACAGAGCCCTAAAGGAGGGATTTTAAAAGAAATAAGTAGGAAATAATGTGATGCACAGGAAGAATTCAGCCACTATAGGAAACAAATAAGATCTGCAGAGGACATAAAAATAATTTAATTCAGTCGTTTAGAGCCAAAATTTAAGTTGATTTAAAATTTTCACTTTTTTTGCTCCATGGGTGAAATTACAAATGCGTGTTATTTCTTCCATAAAACTTAATGTGGAATGGAGAGGCCAAGAATATATTTTTCAATATATCTATATTATATATATACATTTATTTCATAATATATCTCTATAAGGGCATATTTCAGTATCTTTATTCACAGGAATTTTTCATGTCAGTCAGATGTTCTCATGTACTGAAATGTCATTGATGGCTAAGGATGAGCTTCAAACAGAGCCACAGCTTGCAGCCTGGAGAGCTCTTGCACTTGCTCACTGACAGACCATATGCTGCCTGGCAAATTGCTTAATGCCCAATTTCCAGAGATTGTTGTATCCCTAGAAATGCAGTTGGCGCTTAGACATCACATTCTCAAAGGAAAATCTAATGAAAAGAAAATAAGGTGCCTAAATCTCAGCACAACTGGATGCTGAATCTATGAAGGTACTTTTGAAAATCCCATTGGGCATCTAACATCCCAGTCTGTTTGTAGGATAAATCCCTAGGGACTGATCTCTATGCATCTCTATATTTTTTGAGTGCAATATACCTCATCATGGCCCAGTAATCATGTAAAGTAGCATAAATTCTCCCCAAATGGTGAACAAGACAGCCAAGCCCCACTATTTGCATATTCTGATCTGGAAATTTTAGGGCAAAGAGACTGAAGTCTGTGCCCTTGCCAATAAAAAAGGCTGATGGATAATCTGTGAAAAATAGAGTCCTCTCATAAGCACCTGAAGCTTTTCCTTTTGTTCAAGGCTTAAGTACTTCCAAACACCTGATATTAAGGATTTAATTGTAAATAAATCAATTTTGGATGCTAAAATCGTGACTGCTTTGAAATCCCATCAATAAAATCACAGAATCCCAAACTGGTTGGGTTGGAAGGGATCTTAAAAGATCACCTCACCCAGCTCCTGCCATGGGCAGGGACACCTTCCACTATCCCAGGTTGCTCCAAGCCCCATCCAACCTGGCCTTGGACACTTCCAGGGATCCAGGGGCAGCCACAGCTTCTATGGGCACCCTGTGCCAGGGGCTCACCACCCTCACAACAGAGAATAGGGAATGGATTACTTTGCTGTACAATTCCACTAACAAGAATGAAAAGATTAATTGTCCTTATTTCCCTTTACGTGTGTCAGGGATGATTTTCCTTATGGTTTGATCACAAATAAGCTACACATGATGAGCCCAGTGATGTGAGGTGCCCAGACATCCTAATTCCCAAAGCAGGAGGAGTTCAACAGAGCTGGCCTTGCGGTCATCCATGAGCTGGAAGATGAGATCAGGTAACTGAATCCTTAGATCTTCCTGATGCTCTCTGACTCTGCCCATTCCCCAGCAGGTTTGTGTGTCTGGTTACCTCTGCACAGTCTTGTTCATGCAAAGTAAACGCAACCGGGTTGGCTCCTCCAGTTGCAGCAAGAGCAGGAAAAGAGCAGCAAAGGTGCCTAGCAAATGGACAAGAACAAACTGGGAAATTTTGCAGAGAAGCTTTTGGAAATTGCTGAATTTTTAGGAGCTGGTTTCTCCTGTAAAACAGCAGGGAACAGAAAACATTTGGAATTCTTAATATAATGATGGTACTTGTTGACTTCCACTAAGAACAGAGTGACATGTTGGTATGTTTAAGGCATTTTTGCTGTAGCATTTCCAACTTTGCAACTGTCCTGCTCTGGCCCTGAGGGCTGCTCTTGTACAAACCCATGTTGACACAGTCACTAATCTTTGGAGGGCTTTGAGCAAGGAAATGATCTGTAAGCTGGAGGCATGTCTGCAGAAAGCACTCTGTGCACATGATGCCATTGGAAGCAGTAAGCAATACAAAACCACATCTATATTTGCTGTTTATCTTCCTGTTTTGAACTAATGACATCAAATGTTGTAAAAACCTTGACTAATTTGTGCTGCTATTTTTAAGCAAGTTAAGGTGATTTTGTTACTAAATATCAAGTGGGCTTTGGTTACAGGCAGTTCAGTGCTGTCAGTTCCCTTTAGGAGACATAGAAAACTGCCAGAATTCAAGATGATGCTCCTGATACCACTGCCCCTAAAAGATAAATTAAACTTCTAAAAATAATTTTAAACTTTTAAAAATAATTCTGGTTCAAACAGAAATATCTGTTTTCTGGAAAACATCTCTTCAGGGAGAAATCACACTGTTGTGTGAAAGGGAGGGAGAGTATGTGGATTGCTGACGGTGACAGCAGCTTTCAGTTTCTAAAGGTTTCCCACCACAAGATTGATGGTATCCTTGAGTCTGAAAATGGCTGGCAAAAGACTTCTGGCTGACTGGAGGAGACTGTCACACAAATACCTGTGGGAAGATGCTGTAGTCACTCAGGCATAGTAAGTCCCTCTCTAAGACAACTGATCCTTGTCATGTGCAAACACAGCAAACCCGAGAGTAACTATGCTCAGAGTGAAAAATGGAAATGGTATCAATTAACTTTGGCTGCATTTTCATCAATGTTTATCAAGGGAAATTATTCCCTGGTGGAAGACAACATCAAGTACAGGGTGTTCAGGAGATTACTACCAAAGCTGAATATTTATGAAAATTTAATGGGGTTTGTAGATTATAACTGGTGTCTTTCAAGGCTAACTACCATGGAATACACAGGAAAGTCATGTGATGGGAAACGAAGTGTACAACCCCAGTCCATGTGAGCTAATGGAGGTCAGATGGCAAAACTTAAAGTCAGCCTTCTTGTGTGTTATACTCTATTTGCAATTAGTACCTCTCTGTACAGCAAGTCTCTTAGCAATTAGCTTGTTCTGCTTGAGCTTGGGATTGGGAACGTAGCTCTGATATAACTGGTGAGCAGGAAAAGATCTCCTAGGTTCAAAACAATGTGAGAATAAACTCACACACCTCGTCTGTGGAAAACAGCACAGAATCCCAGAATCATCCAGGTTGGAAGAGGCCTCCAAAGTCATGGAGTCCAATCTGTGACTGATCCCCTGCCATGTCACCCAGCCAAGAGCACTGAGTGCAACATGCAGACATTTCTTGTATGCTTCCATGCTCATAAACTCTTGTGCAAATACTTCCTGAGAACAAATGCAAAAATAAAATATTCTCCTAAGCCGTAAAAGCATCAGAGTAGCAGGACCTTGACCTTCAGCATGGTGACAGACTGAAGGGAGCCACCCATGACTGCCAAACTCTCAGCTGAGCTGCTCTGCTTTGTATGTAAGGGGCATTGTGCAGCCTGAAAGCTAAACTTCATGGAAGCTGCTTAACCTGGATCATCTCACCCTTCCCACTGAGGGCTTTGATGTTTAAATGGTCACCTACATGCTGCTTATCAGTGGGTCAATAGGCCACAGCACAGCCCAGCTCAGACTGTGAAACCTAAATTTTATACTGAGTAGGGAAGGAGAGCAAGATCTTCCTCATATCTCAAGATCAATATCCTTCATTTAAACTTTACAAAACGCTAACAAACTTTGCCCCATCTTCCCTTGGAGGAGACGGCTATCAATCTGATCCCATGAGTGCTGACATCTCAGAAATGTGAAGTAACTTGCCTAGCTGAGCTGAATCCCTCGTTTAATCAGTAGGTAGCATCCTCAACATGAGAAGATGTTAGTTTTAAATATTAACACTTCACTATAAGAAACCTGTCTCCAGCTGAAAAATAGGTTGTTTAATGAGGGAATAAATACAAGGAATCCCTTTGAAATGCAAAACTGCTTTTGGTTGTAGAAGAGTAAATATTAAAATTGCTTCTGATGAATAAAACTCAGATGTTCCCTGCCCAAAACTGGATGCACAGTGGTTGATGGGCTCAAAACAACACAGACAAAATGTACTGTATAATAATAATCCATCAGATTCCTCCAGAAAGGTACTCTGGCCCCCTACTCCAATTCTGTTTGTCTCTGTACAAATGTCATCTTATTTGTTCATAGCCCATTCATACCAGAAGACAAGCTGGTTTATGCTAGTGAATTAGTTCGGTTTGATTTGACAGTGACATCTTTCCTCAGGTTAGTGAGGAGTTATTTCCGTAACATTTCAAAGTTGGAATTTATATTTTAATATGGCAGTAGTATTTGACATACAGCAAGGTAAAATAGGGCCTGGAAAATGTCAGCTATTATGAGGAATGCTTTATGGAAAGGGATTATGCACTTGCTTGCTTCATTCCAATATTTACAATTTGAAATGTCACCATTGTGAGGCTTAACTACCTATCTCATAATTTTGATAATTTTACTTTTTTCAGATTTTGCTCTTATTTCATAGTAATAACAAATAGTGGCACTTCTGTAAACAGCCATTATCTCTTTCCCTCCTCAGATAATTTACACTAAGAAAAATATATGGAGAATTTGAAAATAGGGAAATGCGGTTTCAGATGTTTCATGTTAACTCTTTATCCTTTCAGAGTTCACCTGGGGTCTTTGGCCACCTGGCAGAAGAGCCACATTAGAAGCTCTGACAGCAATGTTGGGGCTGGTCACCCTTCTCCTGGGAAGGTGGAAAAGACACAGCACAGCTGGGGAGCAGTAGTGCAGCCTTTGGCTGCTCTGCACACAACATCCACAGGCACAAAAATCATTGCCAGCCATAGGCAAATGGGGAAATTCAGAGTACTTTGTCCTTGCTTCAGGTTTGGCTGAGATTGGACTGATGAGGGTTGGGCAGCAGCAAATCTTCCCTTGTCACTGCTGTTCTCCACAACCTCCTGGCAATGTCACAGAATCCCAGAATGGTTTGGGTGGGAAGGAATCTTAAACATCATCCAGTCCCACCCCTGCCATGGGCAGGGACACCTTCCACTAGCCCAGGTGGCTCCAAGCCCTGTCCAACCTGGCCTTGGACACTTCCAGGGATGGGACAGCCACAGCTTCTCTGGGCACCCTGTGCTGGGGTCTCACCAAACTCAGGGGGTAGAATTCCTTCCTAATATCCAATCTAAATCTGCCTCATTCAGTTTAAAGTCATAATCCCTCATTCTATCACTACCTGCCTGTGGAAAATGCAGATAAAATTCATATATAAAAATACATACAGCTGTAAAACCTGGTAGAGACCTTGAGTCATAATTTTGGTACTCACTTTTTCACCTAAAACAAATGGTAAAGGCACTGTTTCAGTGGGTGGCAGACAGACCAGACAACAATTACACTCCCCAAGGGAAAAAAATCTCACATTAACCAGTCTCAGGCTGTTGGCTGGGGATTCAGTGGGAGGCTGCATCTGGCTCCAGTGGGCTGTAGACTGTAAATATAGAACATTGCATGACCTTAACTTTGATTTTTAAAAGAGGCTGAAACTTACATAAAGAAATACATACATTTACTGTTCAACATGGTAGATAGATGCCCTTTGGCAAACACATATCAGAGAAGTAGAAAGTAATTAAGGTTACTTAATGCTGGGAAACTGAACATTGCTTGGGTTATTTTGTTATTCTTAATGTATTAATCAAATCCATCTCAGCTATGTTTTCTTACTCACTGTCTTTACTAACAGTGCCTCATTTGCCCTTTCTTCTAAAATTAATATTTATATTCAATGCTTAATGTATTTTTTGTTTTAATGAAAAACCTCAATGTTGAAATGAACATGGATTTTTTTTTTCTCTCTTTGTAGTTCCCACTTATGGAAACTATCCCACCAAAAAGCAGCTGGGCTTTAACATCCAGTACACTTTTTGACTTGCAAAACCAGATCAATTAAACAGACAAAGCATTTAATCTGGCTGGAAGCCCAGCAACTTTATTTTCAGTAGTGGAGATTACTCATCTTTAAGCACAATTACAGGTTGACGAGAGAAGCTGTGGCTGCCCCTGGATCCCTGGAAGTGTCCAAGGCCAGGTTAGACAGGGCTTGGAGCAACCTGGGATTGTGGAAGGTGTTCCTGCCCATGGCAGGGGGTGGAATGACATGACCTTCCAACACAAACCACTCCATGACTATGATTTTTCAAAAATCCAGATTCTTCATGTGCTTACAGCTCTTTTTGAAGTATAAAAGCATTTAAAGCTTTTAGAAATGCTACTTCAGCATTTCATCAGTGATAATTTGTCACATCCAAAGGCCAAGCTCTGTTCCATGGCTGGTATAGATACACAGGAATTATCCTACTAGAGATGAATGCTGCCAAGTTTTAGATAAGGACGGAAGCAGTGGGTGCCCCTTCACTTCACACCCACCAGGTGGTAACAGCTTCAGCCTGGTCCCTGCTATGTGGAAGCCTCCAGAAACAGTTTCAGAGCTCACTGCAGGAGCCCCAAAATGCCCAGTCACACACAGACTAATTCAGCTTTTTCAACTGCTCTCCTTCCCTCTGGAAGATTCAAGGGAGCCAAAGCACATCAGAAACTTCGGGAAGACTATGCAGAGCACAGGAAGACCTCTGAATTTTGACTGAGGTGGGCAAGCTTGTTTTTCAGGGGACTCTTTAGCCCTACATAAAGTATGGTTTGCAAAATATGAAAGCTGTAGCATAAGAGTTTAAAAAGTCCAGGTGGCAGTGCTGCTGCAGTGCCCCACAGGTGCTGAAAGTGCTCTCTCCAAGCACAATCCAGAGCAACTCACAGACTCCCTAAGCTCAGAGTACTGCAGGTTATGACTGCCAAGAAATCAAGGGCAGGAAACCCAGATGAGATCATAAATGCAAGTATGAAAGGAAAAAGATGAAAATGCTGAGCTGAATATGTGTCCTTATGTTCATAAACACAGCAGTGTCTCTATCTTGTGAAACATCTCTATTTTGTGTCTTGGTTTTAACCTGAGGCTGTAACAGCTACTCTGGTTTTGCATCATTCATCAGATTTCATCTGAAAGCAGTTTTATCAGTTTATCTCTGCTGACTTCACTGGAATTATGTCTTTATCTCTCTCCTTCTCTCTAATAAGAGATTCCTGAATTTTCATTCTCTCTTTAAACAGTGAAAGAAATACCTTATTCTCTCTGTTCATGTAAGCAGAGTCTCACTCTTCTAGGGCCAAATTCAGTTTTCACTGAATAAGATAAATCACCACAATGTTTTAAACTTATTTCTATAGGAACTGATCAGACTTCCATAGCATGAACTAAGTTTGGTATCACCTCATAGTATATACTCTGTAAATTTTTGAGAGACATCATGCATTTGGGCAGTTTGAAAGGTGAAGCTTAAAACAAACCAGATTTAGTAGATGGAGTAAGAGCTTCTTACTCAAATTCAGTTGAAATTATTTCACATGAGAACAGCTCAGCTCCAAATCATAACCAGGACATTTCAAAAAGCTAATGATACACAGTCAGATCTCATATGACACCATGAGAAAGGGGGAGAAAAGGGAAGATAAAAAAGTTGTAAATATTTTCAAGACTGTAGCTGTTGAAGATGTAAGAAGCATTAGCTGTTAGCACAGTCAATTGGGAGCATACTCTTTAGTGAGCAAGTGATATTTTCTGGATGTGCTTCTCTGAAGGAATTCTGCCTCTATGTCTCTCCAGGAAATATTGGATAGCTTATGAATCTAGGAGGCAGCAGTAATTAATTGGAGACACTTAAAACCAAGAAATCCCTGGTGTGAGATAAAGGTAATTCAGTTTTTTTAAAAAAAAGTCTTGGTAGGCTTTACATTCCTCTTGAGTGATGACAATTATTCATGACACTACATTTATGAAGCTGAGAGCTTCTATGAATATGTGAAAGTGCCACTAATCTCCTGAGACCTAAGTATAAATTGAAAAATAAACTACTATAGTGTGTAAAGTATGAGTGATGAAGCATTACTGAATGTGCAGAAATATTTTCTGATCACTGACTACCATGAAAAGAATTACTTAAGTCACTATAACTCCACTAATTCTGATTGTCTTGGGCATAATTTCTGGAATATTTTCTTTTTGCATGACCCATCGAATTCATATCCATTTTTATAATGACAGAGATTAAAAGATAACTAACACAGATGAAAATATTTCTGAAACAATAAGGATGTTATGTGGTACACATAATTTAGTTTCCATGGTCAGAAAAGTGAAGTATCTAATTATTAATGGCATTTTATATTGATAAAACAGATTTGTGACAGGCTGAATGGGTCAGGACATTGTCCAGGACAAACAAACCCCATGAAAGTAGATTGACTTAAAAAAGTTTTAGTTGAGTCCAGGGTATCTTATATTGATGAAGCAATTTTAACTTGCTAGATCTTTCTATCAGAGAAAAAGGATTCTGCCTTATTATGGCAACATTTTTTTCATTTCTTGAATGCATTGAGGAGGCTACGTTACAAGACAGAAAACTCTGGGTAAACCCAAGCATATTTTGGACACAAGGAATATTAAATGCCTCTTGAGGAAGTCAAGTGACTTCACCTGAAGATGAAGGAAACTAAAGGTACTTTATGTCTGCTTCTGACATAGGTCCCTGAACTTTCCTGTGGCAGAGCAGGTCTTTTCTAGGCAGGCTGTGTGGTGTAATTGAATTAAGAGAGCCTGTGATCAGCTGTCCTTCTATTTTTTAGCTCCAAACCTTGTAAGTACAATATTTTTCTTGTTTCTCACCACATGCACACTAACAGGGCTGGGAGACCTCATGACTGTTATGACAGCACAGTTTAAGAGAGGCATTTGTATTTGGAAAGACATGCTAAGTCCTTATCCTGTGAACTTCCTCAAGAGATTGTTTAGGAATAATGAACCAGAGCAAAACCAATTCAGAAAGATATTTAACAGAAAAACATTGCCCAGTAGGACATAATTAACTGGACAAAGGAGTTTGAAATTTAACTTGAACATTTAGCTTAAAGATATTTACCTAGTGACTAGGTTTCATAATGTTTTCTCTCCAAGGATAGTTAATCTGTAGTGTAAATACTGTCCATGTATTTGGGAAATAGCAGACCTGATTAAGAAGTGTGTATCCAATAGTGAGTACAGTGTACAAGGCTCCACTTTTTACTCTGCTTTATTCAGCCATAATTCTCAAGTAAGTAATTTTTTTCGAAGTAATATCTTTTCTTTTACAAGGGTCCATAATTTCTATCTGCTTTGGAAATTCTTGTACTGTACCATGAAGATTTTTGTAATTTTGTCTTGTAAAACAGTAGAATCACAGATCAGCATTAGTGCTACAACCTGAAGTTGCTGTGGGCAGACACGTGTAGAACACAAGGATTTAATTCTATACAGCATTCAGTGTTTGAAGGATGATATTTTATTATTTTCATCTATAAACTCGTCAGTGCACACTCAGATTTGGAATGGGCTAAAAACTGTACAATTTGGGCTGGCAGATACACATGATTTCTGTTCTATTCGAGACAGACAAGGATTTCTTCTCAGAAAGGGTTCAATAAAAAGAACAAGGGTTGAAGAAATTTGAAGAGTGGACTCTTCCTGTCTCCCCACAGCCCCTCAATCTGCTTCTTACATCAATGTTGTTACAGACAGGCAGCTCCCAGTGAGTTGTAAGTCCTGCCCAGTTCTAGCAAGCCTGCTTCTCTTATAGAATCACAGAATCACAAGATGGTTTGGGTTGGAAGGGACATTAAAACCCATCCAGTGTCCCCCCCTGCCATGGGCCAGGACACCTTCCACTATCCCAGGTTGCTCCAAGCCCCATCCAGCCTGGCCTTGGACACTGCCAGGGATCCAGGGGCAGCCACAGTTTCTCGGGGCGCCCTGTGCCAGGGCCTCACCACCCTCACAGGGAAGGATTCCTTCCCAATATCCCATCTGACCCTGCCCTCTGCCAGTGGGAAGCCATTTCCCCTTGTCCTGTCCCTCCATCCATTGTCCCAAGTCCCTCTCCCACTCTCCTGGAGCCCCTTTATGCTCTGGAAGGGGCTCTAAGTTTTCCCCAGAGCCTTCTCCAGTGAACTCCCACAGCTCTCCCAGCCTGGTTCCAGAGCAAAGAGGCTTCAGCCTTGGGATCAACTTTGTGTCTCCTTTGGCCTCATTCCAACCAGTCCACATCCTCTTGTGTTGGGATTACACTTCAGGGGTTACAGCAATGACAACGTGAGTGGTACCTCAGCTGGTGCCTGTGAAAAAATAGAATTGCAGAGGAGATTGTATTTTGAAGAGGAAGGAGTATGTTGTAGGAGGTTATTTAAGAAAACAAAGCATAAATTTTAACACCTACTTGCATGGTAAGGGAGAAATGTATTCAATCATGCTATCATGGGTAAACAAAGCAAGGAAGTGAAAATAGTAGGAGTGTCTGGCTGACTAATGAGACCAACTAGACTGTTCAGGAGCAATGAAGGGAAGTTTCAGAGCTGTTTATTTTCCCTTGCAATACTCAACATGCAGAGAATGCAAATAGTAATAATAATGGGAAATACAAACTGTGCTTCAAGATCTACTCTTCATTTTTGTTCTGCTTCATGTTTCCCAGGGAAGGAATATTTTTAACTTTCCTGGGTGCCTCAGCTTCAGTTTCTGTGAAGCTTTTTTACTTTCCCTTCTTACAAAACCAGGGACGTCTTAGTAAATGGAGGTGAGCAAGACATAGGAGCATTTAAATTAAAACACCAGAGCTGAAGAGCAGTATAATTATCACATTTACTTAGGATTTCTAGATAGTCAGTGTGTGAGTAATAAAGGAGGATGCAAGTGTCACTGTATTATATCTGACCCTGCCCACCCCACCTCCCCCTGGATTTCCATCTGCTTCAGATGACTGGGTCATCCGGGCTTTCTGTGCAGGCTTACACTTGCTGTGAGCATGGAGAGCTGATGGCCAGCATAGCTGCCTGTGAATGGGATATCACTGCATGATTGTCTGCATTCAAGTCATTAAAAGAGAAAAAAATACGAGCCCTAAATCCCCCTTAGAAACTGCAAAAAAGGGAGCACCATGAACAAGCTGTTGCATTAGAATACAAGATCCAGTCCTCATTCCCCTCTGGCTTCATCCAAGGATTCTTTCTCCTTTGTTCTCCTATAGCTCTGGCATATCTAGGCCAGCACTTACTAATTACCAGGAGATGGAAACCAGTTGCTGAAAAGTGTTAAAGGAAAATTGTCATATTTAAAGCCCATGTTGATTTAACAGCAGAAAAAAAGAGAAACTTTAGGGAAACAAAAAATTAGCTGCGTTACTGGGTAATTGGAGCTCAAGCTGGGTGCATTATATAATAGCACTTCCCAATGCAGCTGCCTCTCACCCCTTTACCCGTTTCTCCAAGCACAAGACACATAAATAGTTACCACAACTTAGAAACTGTCTAGACCACACCTTTGTTAGAAACCTTAAAAAGGTGTGGTCTATTGTTGTCAGAATTACACCAGGTCTTGAACTTGAATCCACAAGTAGTTGGAGCCTGCCAGTAACTACAGCAGAGAGAAAGAAGTTCAGAAGTGTTAGAAAAACTACTGAATGCTTAACCCGAAATAATCAATTTTATTTTCTTTTGTTCATTTACTCATTCCACACTTGAAGGTGGAAAACACCTTTAAGGTCATTTTCAGGCTACTAAAAAAGATTTGCATAAATGTTTGTTTGGAGAACTGGAAATAGCTGAGGAGAAGGAGGCTGGCATACCATCAGCTACTAACAGTATGTAGAACATTTGTCTAAAAGGAAGAATTCCTAATGCTTCAGGCAAAGCCATAAAGGACAGGAGGGTGTTTGGGAACTGGCAGGGTGCACGTGACTGGCAGTGGAATGCCAAAAACTGGCCACCAGGTCAGATCTGAGCAGGCAGGGTCACACATTACCACTGCCAACAAAGCTGGAATTCATCTGGCCACAATATTTAGATGGACATTTGATAAGTTAAGGCATATATTTAATTTCACCTGTTCTGGTGGAAGGTGTGATAAGGGGGGTGGAATGAGATTACCTTCAAGGTCCCTTCCAAGACAGAGGCAGCAGCCCAAAGACATGAATTGGTTGGTTCATGTCTGCTTTCTGAGGTGCTTGTCAAATTAGGAAATGCACTGAAATAAAGTTGTCTTCCTAAAGCAGCTTTTAAAAGATTTAAAATGAAATTAAAAAATACTAGTATATTCAAATTTTCTAAAGAGGAAAAAATCCCCAAGTAGTCTGCATAAGTTATTGTAGTGCTAGTTTTATCAGTAGATTTCCAATAAATCCAGGGGCTTATATATAGAAACAGAGCTGTGTTAGCATTCTGTGAGGAAAAGGTTATTTTAGTCTGCTCGTCCACTGAGGAGATAAAGCAGACTGTTATGTCAGCCTTGACAGCAACTCAGTTTTCCTGGATATGTTGAAAAAAAGAGTTTTATATCTATTCCCCATATGGAGGTAAAACATGTGATGCAGCCTAAAGCTATTTCCTTTGAAAGCAGAGCTCTGAATTCCTGCAATAAAGCCATGCATGGAAGGGCCTGTTGTTAACTTACAGAACAAGGAATCTGGCACCGTTTCATCCCAGCACATTTCACCAGATTAAATTTGCAGTTCTCCAGCAGTATCTGCAGTGGGATATAGAATAACCATAAGTTTTAATTTACCTAGGATTTTTTTTTTGCTGAGGACCTCTAAAAAGGGCTCTAGGCAGTTGTGGCTGGTTAGTCCAGAGCCAGGTGGGACTTGCCAGCCCAAACAGACCCTGGGGCTGTGAGACTTTGAAACCTTATGAGAAAGGACAGAGATCTGAGGAAGAGTTTGAATCAAACAGTATTGGCTGAGTCCACTGGAATTTTTTGAGCAGAAGGGGATGGTGTGCTGGGCTGCCCTGGAGCTCTGCCAGCTACTCCAGGCACAGGGATTTTCCAGACAGGGGTGTATGATATCAAGTGCAGAATTCCTGTTTCCTTTCTGCTAGCATCCATTAAATCAGTATGTAAAGGTCAGGCTGGTGGGTTTAGTAGGAAAGACATCAGCTGTCCCTTATCTTCCCCAGAGGTTCCATTTACAAGGTTCCAGCTGAGAGGAACAGGTTTTAAGTGCCCTTAGTGCAAGCAAGAATAGCTCTGCTGCTGCTTTTGCTTTATCCCTGTCCTCTCTGCAGGGGAGAGAACTGCTCTGTGAAGCCTTTCCTCCTCCTTTCTGTCAGAAGCTGCTTGATGGGGAGGCTGCAGCATGGGGGAATAGCTTTTCTTTGTGGAACAATCCTGCTGTGTGCTTCTTTGTCCCTGCCCTTGCTTCTCCATGGAAGACAGGCAATGTGTGGACCACGTGCACCAGCTGGGCCAGGGGAACTCTCCTGCTGTTTTAACTGGTGAGCAGAGGGGAAAATATTCATCAAAGCAAACATTAAAACAGGCTGATCATTACAGGTCACAACACGACCAAGAATCTTAGTTGCTACATGTTCTAATCAGAGCTTTGTG
This sequence comes from Toxostoma redivivum, assembly GCA_013397375.1. Classification (NCBI taxonomy): domain Eukaryota; kingdom Metazoa; phylum Chordata; class Aves; order Passeriformes; family Mimidae; genus Toxostoma; species Toxostoma redivivum. Next base: position 93,772 of record VXBI01001042.1, read on the forward strand.
TTTGGTTAGAGTAACAGACATTCATGCTTAAATTGACGAAGAGACAATAACCAGAGGTATTTAGCATGAACAGGTGTACATGTCAGGGCTTAAATTCACTGAAGGATATGGTTAAAACAATTGTTGCCTCCCTTTTTTTTTTTTTTTTTTTTTCTGACCAGGAGTAGTGTCTTACTAATTGTGGGGCACAGGTTTGGACAAGATATTGTCCTGAGTAAGAACAGAGGTAATCACTGACATCATGCAAAATAATGCTGCCATGAATGTATTTTTTCAATTAACTGTCTTTAGGGGATAAGAATCATGGCCATAATTTTGAAAGCAAGTAAAGGTATTATACATAATCAAAATAAATCTGCTCAAACTCTGGAGCACAGCAGAGAAGAACAAGGGTCAGGAACTCAGCCTAAGGAGATGGGTCATTTTTAGAAAGGGATAATCCTCCTAAAGGGGAGGCCTTCCCATCACCACTTTGGAGAAATCCTAAATATTAGATCCCCATAAATCAGTCAGTAGTTCAATACTTTTATCAGACACGACTATTGACACCAACAATTGAGCTGGCTTTCTGCAGTGGGATATAGAATAACCACACATTTTAATTTACCTGTGATTTTTTTGGCTGGCTGGGGACCTCTCAAAAGGGTTTCATGCAGAAACGATAACTTTTGGAGCACCAATTCTTGTGATTATTTACAATGTGATTATTTGCTACTGTTCAGTTTTTATTTGGAGTCTTACAGTATTTAATGGACATGGGGAATGGACAGTTGGCAGGAGCTACAGCGAAGATCTGTGAAACTCACATTCCCACATGGCCCTGTGTCTTTGTCCACGCAAATGACAGTGTTTTTAAACTGATCCAAAGTGGGAATCCTTTGCCTGGCTGCCCTGATACTGTGGACATGATTCCCTTCTTGGGATCATTTTGCAGTATCTTGAGTCAAACCAGGCTTCTGCTGCAGGTGGCTGAGGACAGGCAATGCTGCAGTGCCACTGCTGTCCCCAGGACAGTGGGAACTCTGTGTGTGTGTAAATTGGAGGGCAGACTGAAACCCCAATCTTCCCTTTAATGTTTCAATTTATACTTTCAGTTTTAGGAAACAGGGATCAGTAAGATGAGAGGAGGGGCAGTGGTGGTGACTCATGATTTCTATGCCTCACGAAGACACTGCAGACATCCCACAGTGCTGTGAATTAGCTTAAACTGGGCCTTCTGAGACACTAACATCAGTCATCAGCCCTGCTTTGCTGTGCTGGGACCCTTGCACTTTTGTAGATATTTGCATATATTATAACATATATTTAATAATATACATAATTATATATTATGGTGGGACGCTGGCACAGGGTGCTCAGAGAAACTGTGGCTGCCCCATCCCTGGAATTGTCCAAGGGGCTTGGAGCAGCCTGGGATAGTGGAAGGTATCCCTGTCCATGGCAGGGGTGTGGAAAGAGATGAGCTTTAAGACCCCTTCCAACCCAAACCTTTCTATAATTCCATGTTTCTATCATTATGTGGAACAGAGAAACAGGAGAAAAAAACATCAGTCAATTAAAAGTACACAACAAGCTTTGGTGTAGTGTGAAAATGTATAATGAAAGCTGTCCCAGCACACTTAACCTTCCCCCATTTCTAATTGCATTTTACATATCATTTTATCTTCCAGTATCCCTGTTCAAGAGTTTGCTTAAAAGTAAAGTGAGACATAAATTCTGGAACTATAATTCACAGAAGTGGATTGAAAAGTTGTGTTTGTTCATCTTCTCTGTGGAAGGATTGAGAGGCCAGAGCCCAGGTGTGCAGTGAGGAAAAGGTGGTCCAGGTAAAGCTGGGCAAACAGAAAAAAAGGGAATGCACAAAGTGTATAAACATGTGGTGGGATAGGAAAGCACTTTGGAAATTATATGCACAAGAGAAATATAAATATAACTTTAACACTGGAGGCTGGTCATGCCAGCTGCAGCCTTGCTAAGGTTTCCATTAGACCAACATGTTTCCACCTGCTTCATTTTTGGGTAGAACTCTTGCATACCATGTTGCTGCTTGAAGAATAACCTTAGAAAACCTGAGCAAAAATTCCTTTGCTGCTTCTTGAAAGCACTGCAGAAAAGTAGAATAAATATACACTTCTATTGTTAAAACACTTTGGTTATGCTCCTTAAAATGCTAATGCAAAAAGTAGAAAAGCTGACAGAAAAGATAAAATTGGAACTGTGAATGGCCCCTTTGGGATCCCAGGCATAACCAGGGAAGACTTATATTTTCTTTTGAAATTGGTCATTCACTACCTGGAAATGTTTATTTAAAACCTTTTTCCTGCAAACATGTAAAGGTATTAATTTGATACTTGCAAATGGTTATTAAGCTCAATGGATGTGAGATCATGGTCTAAGTTTTGCTGAATTACTTCATATTTAGTTTACTGAAGGTAGCAGGTCTAGGGCTGTCCAGTTGCTGCTGAGACAATTTATAAGTCTCTCAATCAAAGCATTTTACAAAAAAATTCAAATACAGCTGCTTTCAAGTCTAGGGGTGGCAGGCTGACTGTGTGGCTTGTCACAATTAAACAGACCTGATGCTTTGTGGTTTAAAATCACTCCTCTAATAAATGGTTTCTGATGTAATAGTCCAAAAAATTTCTTTGTTATGTGTAGCTTTCCTGCAAGGACAGTGGGAACAGTGCCCCCTGAATAACAACCCAGCTTTTAATGGATGCTTCCCAGATTGCTGTCTGCAGCCCTGCAGAAGGAGCTCAGATGTTTTCTGGAGGCAAGGTTTGCCATAGAGCAGCTCCATCAGTAGCGAAGAGGCTTCTTAAATTCCAATTGAATTCATTTTTCCCCTGAATATTTGCTTCTATTTCTAAACAAGTGACAAACGTTACCATCTCTTCCAGAATGGTAAATGCCTGCCCGGTGATCCCTGTACCTCCTGGTACCTTCCCAGTAATTCATTCTTTCCTGAGGGACAGCGGCAAGGGGAAAGTGGGCGTCTGTCATGGTGCAGCTGGGTGAAAAGGTCAATGAGAATTGGGTGTGCACATAATGAATTTGTGGAGATTAGCGATATGCTAATGATCCAAGTTCCAGGAGGTGTTCCTAATGCACACAGAGGGCATGCAGGTGCGCTGGGTGCATGAGCTTAGCAGTACAACAGGAAATACGGACCCTAGTAGGAAACCTCCTCCCACCCGCCCCGAGGGTGAAAGCTACTTTATATCAGATTCTACTTTTCAGAAAACAGGGAATACATTAAAGCGGAAAATTTAAAAAATTGGGAAGTGTGAAAGACACAAAGTACTCTGAGTAAGGTAAAAAGAGACAAGCCAAATCTTACATGTGTACATGCACTCCTGCTTCACATATAATCACTGAAATTAGTGAGTTTTCCTGCAATAATAGAAGCTTCTTGGCGGTCGTTTATCTCCCATATGAATGTCCCGGGACGGATTATCCAGGTGAGTGCCTGTCACCTTGTTGCTGAACTGGAGCACGGGGCTGTTCTGTCAGCTCAACATCCTGAGTGCCCTTCTCCCTCCCTCCTTTTCCACATGGCAGGGAGGGGCAGAGGGGAAAGAAATCCCTAAGGATTAAAGCAGTGTCAGAGCATTAACACTTAGTCGATGATAACTGTAAGGATTAATTCAAGCTGGTTAAATCCCTCTTAGCTAGAATAGAAACCAGCAAACCATCTGGTGGAATGAGCAGTATGACAGGGCTAAAAGGAAATACAAGTAGGGAAAGAAAAAATAAACTTTTCCACAAACTTTTGGGAATTGCTGTGTTTCCTGCGTGTCTGACCATAGCAAGTGACAGTTTTGATTAGAGTGGTTTGAATAAAGAGGGTGGGGAAATGTTGTGTTTGCAGCTCAGGAAAAAATCAGATTTAAGGTTTTACATTTCTATAATAGCACATGACACTTGGAAAAAAAAAAAAAAAGAAAAAGAAAAAAAAAATCTCAACCCATCCAATATATTTTCCTGCTTTCCTGCTAAGGTCTGTTCTGTTGCTAGCCTATGTTCTCTAGCTTCAATACTGAGTGTCCTTCATAGAGGCTTTAGAGCTCCTCCCCTTCTGTGAGAGAGCTGCTGTGGGGCTCCTGTGTGTGGAATCACCCAGAGTGACCCAAATGCCCAGCTAAGGTCAGTATCACAGCTCTGGGGCTAGCAGAGCTGGCCTGGCCTACAAAGGCAAGCTGATCAGCCTGGGAAACTGCTCTGAGGTTACCCCTGCAGGAATTAAGAACGTTTGTCTCTGGAGCAGATCAGACAATTGGATTGGAGGTGAAGTCTCTTCTCCATGATGTCACTTGCTGATGTTTGTACTCGAAATAAGTCTTGCTGCTGATGAGTTTAAGGCTTGCTTCAGTTCTTTTAGTCTCCTTATGAATAAAGGGATCTGTGAAGCCTTGTAAGATTTTAATTACTCTGTTTTTTTGAGGTGCTGCCTTTGCCTGGTCCAAGTGGCACCTGGCTGGCTGTGTGTGATCACTGGTGGCTATTTCTGCAGGCTCACAGGCAGGGAACTTCCAAAAGGCAGGCAGAAAATGCATTTTTCATTCACTTTGATATGTTAGTTTTCCCCTTTTTAAATTTAGGAATTCTCTTTTGTTTGTCAGTCATGAAATGTAGAAGTTTTATGTAGTTTTTGCTGCTATTCCACAACAGGGTTTACAACTTCCTGATTACACACTTGTTTGTCTACTGAAAGTTTTCTTCCTGCTGCTCCCAAATATTGCCAGGCAAAGGAGTTTATAAGTGCAGCATGTTGGCCTGTAATCTGATGTAGCAAATGACTTTGCAAATATAAGCACTGGTTTCTTTTATTTAGGTTCCTGATAGAAAAACACCAAAGCACTGGTTCACGCTCCTCTTTTGAAGGATATTTTTGTGTGTAAATGGCAGAGTAAATGTGAACAGGGGGGCCCCAAGGTTTGCCTGGTGCTTGAAGTGAACGTTCTCTGAACAGGGAAGGAAGTAAAAAAGATCAACAAGCTTTGAGCCTGTATTGATATAATAGAGAACCACCTCTTCTTTAAAAACAGTAGTCCTGTTCTTGAGCTCAGCCTTGCCCTCAGAATGCTGCTGGGATTGAAAAATGTTTTCAAAATACACAGTTTCATCACTACTCAGGAGTTTCATGGGTTTTAAAGGATTGTTTTCTCTCTCAGAAGCCTAAAATAAAGATAAATTAGGAATTTTTGGATCCAGATTTGAAATAAGAGCATCAAAGGACTCAAAATACCAGCAGAGATAAAAGAGTTTGTTTGCCAATGTCTGCTGATACTGAGGGCTCTGCTGAACCTTACAGTATCAAGCAGGAAGCATCTGTGCGTGCTTATCAGCTTTTTTACGACACAAAATCACAGGTTTCTGGCATCTGCCCTATCAAAGATATGGAGTAAGATGTTTTCACAACATCTGTGTTCAGAATACTGGACATACTCCAAAGTATGGAGTGACTTGTGTGTGTCTTTCAGCTCAGTTTATGGGCAGTTTGTGTGACAGCATTAAAACTGTGAGAGGTTGAAGCCATCCATATCCTCTGGTTTTGGTTGTGATGAGAATCCATCAGTCTGGTCACTTGTTCTTACAAACCAGCTGTGTCCTTAGCATGGAGAATAAATAACAGCAGAGTCGTGGCAGGGAACCAGCAGGAGTCCTGAAGGAAAACATTGTCCTCACATCTGAGTCATAAGAATGCATCTTCGTGAAACATCTTGATAAGCCATAAACTCTACAGCAAGATTCACAGTAAGGGTTTACCAATTACTACTAATTAATCCTAGCTAATGGTGCTTCAAAAATAACAGCACAAGGTAGAACAACAAATACTGTTTAGTTTTTTATTGGGTAAAAGCCCATGAAATTATTTTGGTTTTTATATTTCACTCTGATTTTAAACAATATAGGAATGCATATGCTGACTGGGACCAAGTTGGCCCCTGCTTTGACTCTGACCCAAGTGGCCAGAAGGGGATGGATGCCAAGAAAAAAAGTAAAAATAGGATATGTATCATACCTTTCCCTCTCTCTTTCTTCTCTCTGACTAATCCCATGTGAACTCATGTTTTTAGGCAGGGCTGATGGGATTTGCCACTTCTATAATTCCAACTACAGGTCTTGCTAAGCATTTGTCCAGTTGCTTTGGGAGGTTTGTGTAAGCTTTTTGCTTATTAAAAATGGAAAAGGCAGTAAATGGAAAGGACAACAAAGGTGCAGAACAACATCCATGTGAGGTTTGATTGGCAGAACTCCATAGCCAAAACACAAAGAGAGACAGGTTGTTGTAGCTTGTGGTAGACAGCTCTTCACCAAAGGATGTTGTATATGCACAAAATTTACAGTATTTTGAAAGAGCTGAACAAGTGTTTTGGAAAGACCAACAGCCTTGGTTTGTTCAGAACCCGATTTCTGCTAACTTCCCTTCCTCTTCCAGCACAAGAACTGGTGCATGAGAGGGATAGTTGATTTTTACTCACCTCCACATGGCTATTCAAGAATACATAATCTTCTAAAATATCCCCTGTAAGTCAAACCTTTCCTGTGCTTCAGGATTTCCACTCAGTCCATCCCCATATGGAAGTCAGTCCATACATTTCATCATTTTCTTTGCTCTCTTTTGACCCTTTTCCACTTTGCATGTTTTGTGTTTCACTAAAGCTTCCCAGAGTACACAGTATGAAAGATCCATGGATGTGTGTAATGGTAATAATCTTCTTGCCTGTTTCATGCTTTTGTAACATCTTCTGAGACTTTACTTTTTGACAGCTGCCAACCACTGAGTTGATGATTTTATCTAAGTCTTCATCTAAGCCCAGTTCTCACTGTGCCTGTTTTCCTGAAGCTGTTCAAAATGTTGATTTAATAATTCCCAAACTAATGAACACTATTTTCATTACAACTATTACAACAAGATCATACTTGTATATACATGCTGAATTTAATTAGCTTTAATCATTTGAGTAATTTCAATCTGCATCTTTAGGCATCTGAATGTCTTTTTTACATTTGGCCTGAAATGAGGGTTAAATGTCTTGTTGTGGCAGTTTGGGGTCACTCCAATCATGGTTGTGTAACACAATATGTGAAACAGAGCTGTGCCATCTGCACTTCCCTATGCCTTGTAATGGATAAACAACGAGGTACCTTCAAGTGCTGAAAACATCTTCATACACTTACAACTAATCATTGAAATCTGCAGCTGAAATGAAATGTTAGCTTTTTTTTTCTCTCACTCTAGAATTGACCATAATACCTTTACTTCAGCCTCACTAAGGTCTGTGTCTCTTACCCATAGCAAAATCTTCCTTAGTGGAAGGGAAGGAGCTTTTGCCTTTGGCAAGGCCTTCAGTCAAGGAAGATGTTCAGTTTTCAGTGTTTGAAATGTGCCTTGCAAGAATGAGATGGGGGTGGACTGATGCCAACAGTCCCCAGCTGAGTGGTGGGAGTTATCAGGGAAATGGAAAATAAGGCGTCTGAGGCATCAGGGAATTCTAAAGATGGAAAAGAACCTTTAAGATCACCACTAGTCATCCCCCCACCACCACTGTGTTTACCACTAAACCTTGTCCCCAGGTGCCACATCCACATGGTTTTTGAACACCTCCAGGGATGGGGACTCCATCACTGCCCTGGGAAGCCTGTGTCCATGTTTTGCAATGCTGTCTGTGAAGAAAAGCATGAAAATTCTGTTGCTTAAGGAACAGGAGACTGAAGAAGAACCTAAGTTTTCAAGGACAAAAAACCTGTGGTAAGGGCAAAGATACTACCTTGTTTCCCCTGTCTATGAAATCTATAGTGTATTTCATTTTCTGGGCAACTTCCATATCTTCACCACAGAGGTCTGCAAAGAGAGGTCTATTATTCCTGTTGTGAGGCCAAGCAGCAGCTGGAGAGTCGTCAGAAGTGCAGTAAGAACCTCAGCACACCTGGAATACAAATACCTGTGTCTCCCAGAAACTGAACTAACACCCTGTTGATCCTTGCAGTGGCAATGGTGGCTCCAGGACTGTTGCTGCTTCTCCAGGAGAAGTTCTCATTGTCAAAGAGTTTTCATATGCTCTTCCTAGTGAAAAAGGAGCAAGTTTAAAATGTATTTGACATTGTGACACCCTTCTGCAGGCTTTCAATAGGAAATGCTGGGTGAAGCCAATCCAATTTTGAGTACGAGTGTTCTTTTTTATATTCTTTCCCAGCCCTACCTGTAGCTGGCAAAAATAGTCAAATAATACCTTCCAAAGATATTTTGTAGAAAAAAAACCAAAAACAATTACATATTATTACTGTGTGGAAAGAACATTACTCCTTTTTGCACTTTATTCTTTGAATTATAATTCCTTTATTTCAAAAAGATCTAATTCCATGAATTTTTATTCTAGATGCGATTTACAGATTAGTTTTCAAATCTTGTGGTACTTTTTTCTTTACCAGCTTGATATTGTTAAACCCTGTAGGAAAATCTCTTGAGGAGCTGGAAAAAAATTTAGGGCAAGCCAGCTCAAATTAATTTCACTATCTGGAGCAGTGTGTTCTTAAGGATGTAAATAATCTAATGCTTAGAATATCTTTGAAATCTTCACAGTTTGTCAGTCTCTGAATACCCTCACGGACAAGTTCTCAAGAATTTAATAAGGATGAAACAATTGAGCTTCTGTCAGAATCAAGGAGTTTAATAGAAACTGATGTGCTTTCAAATGGGCTCTTAATGAGCCCCTCTAATGTTATGGCAGAGACACACAGCAGAAAATGTGTGGAACAAGTCTCACTTCCTGTTTGGCTGTAACAATGCACATGCACAGTTTAATTTGGTGTCTTACTGCACTGCATGTAAAAATATAAATCTTACTACAACCTTTTCTGAAATGCATACTGAAAAAAGGAGAATTCTGTAAGAATCTCTGGAAGTTTCACAGAGCTCTTTCTGGGATCCTACTGGGGTTTGTACAACTGGGGTAGCCAGGAAGACATTTCCCAATGTGTAAGCGGGTGCATAATGACCACAGTACTTGTGAGGAACCCCCTCTCTTTTCTATACTTATTTTGTCTTTTAGTTTCTATAGTTGCTCTTATTTGGGAAATCTGTGTCTTCCAGACTTAGATGATCACAGATTATCATTGGACTGGATATCCAATACTGGATTCCCTTCTCCCATCCCAATTTTGCTTTTTGAGGTTTTTCCTTTCTTTCCGTATAAGAATCAGCACCTCAGGTTCAGTGGCAATAATGGTATGGTTTTGTTTCCTGATAGTAGGACCTAAAACTAGAAAAATGGTGACTTTTTCTACCTCTGCTGGCCTAAACTTGTCTGGATTTGTCAGCTGTGAGCACAGTTAAAATGGTTGGTTTGCAGAGGGTGGGACTGAACTGTGCCTTGTCTGTGGTGCTTTAGTTGGAGTAAACTTTGGTTTTACTGCTGCATTTTCTACACTGGTAATATATGATGGACAATGCTCCTACTGCTTACAGGTTGATGATATTTGTTACCTAATGTGTATGTCAAGCACTTTGGAGAGCCAAAACGTCACCTTTCTGCTACATACAAGTGATACTCTTATGGCTGATCATGAAATTGATTCAAATTCTGATCTTGTCCTTTGTATGAGTCATTTACAGTTCCCCAGCAGTCAGTATCATTAAAGAGCTATTAGCAGAGTAATTTTTATTGGTACAACATCAGAATCAGGCTCTAGAATTGCTTCCTATATAGTGTGAGTCTGTATTTGCTTTCCAAATTCCCATTACTATAATTACCTAGAAATTTGAATATTGCCAAGAAATCAGTGCTTCGGGCTTAAAATATCTCAGTTAAGATGATTAAGCAACTAGAATTGGCCAGCTTTTGTCTGAGGCAAAGTTCTGACAGTGCTGCAGCTCCATTAAAGGCCCATTGGCATGTTTAACTCAGAACAGTGAGGTGCGTTTACTAAAGATGTTTGCTTTCCATAGTCATGTGGCAAAAATCTATCTTTGTTTGTTTTAAAATTTGGCTTCAAAGAGTTTTCCTTGCCAGGCTGGAAAAAGAGGTGTCCTTTAAAATGCACATTAGGGATGGCTGTTTCTCCTTGGGAAAGGCTGCAGCACACTTGACATACCTCACCTTAAACTTTGTGCCTGAGCTGAAACGTGGCCAGTGCTGTAACAGTCAGGGGTGGATGTGTCAGAAAGGACATCAACAGAAAGGCATCTCCTACCAGCAGGGTGGAAACACTGTGAAATATGAGGGGAAGGTCAGGAAAAGAATTCTTAAAAAAATTAAAAAGCAAAATTAATCTCCTCAAAGAATTTGTGGACAAGGTGAAAGGTGCTGCTCTCTCCATATATGGAACAGAAAGTCTGTAAGGCAGTGGCAGTGACTCTTCCCTGCTCTACTTGCTGGCTTCTCTGTTAAGATTTATTATTTAATATCTGTTACAGACACTATTTAGAACAGTAAATACCCATCACCTCTTCTCCTCTTGGCTTTTTCACTAACACCTGGCCAGATGAGGGTCTCGATGACAATTTGGCATGAATTTTGACTAACGAAGTTTTTTCCTCAGATAATGATAAGTTTAGCATCCAATCACTGTTTGCATCTCCTCTTGGGCTATTTTTAATTATGAGTGTTTTAATTAGCAGTCTTCCAGTACCTAGAGGGGCTCCATGAGAATTGGAAAGAAACTTGGGACAAGGGCGCAGAGTGCCAGGACAAGGGGAAATGGCTTTCCACTGCCAGAAGGCAGGGTTAGATTGGATACTGGGAAGAAGTTCTCCTGTATGAGGGTGGGGAGGCCCTGGCACAGGGTGTCTAGAGAAATTGTGGCTGCCCCTGGATCCCTGGAAGTGTCCAAGCCCAGGTTGGATGAGGCTTGGAGCAACCTGGGGTAGTAGAAAGTGTCCCTGCCCATGGCAGGGGGTGGAATGAAATGGTTCCTTCCAACTCAAACCATTCCATAGTTCCAGGATTCCATGATTCTATGAATGTCAGCCTCTTCTCTGTGCCTTTTAAAACCCATTTTTTTGCAAGTCTCTTCTGAAAGAAAATATCATCTATAGCACCCAGAACTGCTTAGAAATGCCATTTTTATGGTCAGCAGAATTGGTGGTGGACTCTCACAGTGGTAAGCATAGTAAGGGAACACATGGTAAAAATAGAATTTGCGTTTTAAAATGTGTGGAACTGATGAAAACTTTTCTCCTTAATTTGTGAATATGTAGTTGTTATTTCTCCCCAGAAGTTGCTCAACCCTGTGGCCAGACTATTACTCAGCTACTTTCTTGGCTGTTCTGTGTTCAGATGTGTTAATGTTGGCTCTGTGCTGTGCTCCACATGTAGTTAGGATGGAATATCCTTGGATCTTTTGGAAAACAACTGAAAGGAAAAAATGCACCTAGACCTCTGCACTGAGCCTGCTGTATGGCCTGTTTATACAACAGGGTCAATAAAAGCTAATTGAGATTGGGCTTTTGTTGCTCCACTTCTCCTGTTTTTCTGATGTGTCCCTCACCAGATGTAGGTTACATTTATCTCCAGCTGTCAATGCTGGTTTGCCACTGCTGACTCTAAATCAATAAAAACATGCTGGTATTTTCCATGTCCCTGTTCCCTGGGGCATGGAGATCCTGTCACGTCAGGAACTATATTGGGAGCTGGTACAGAGCTTGGGGTATGTTCAGGGGATGGACAGTGACCTGGAGTAGATTAATTCTCAAAGTGCCTAATACCATTCATAAGAAACTCCCTTGGATGACTGAAATCCTATTTTCCCAAAATGCAGCACTGTTTTCCCTGTGTGCCATTACAGTTAAACACCAATCACCATTAAATGAATATCATATTAATATAAGGATTTTATAATCACAGAATATCCTGAGTTGGACGGGACCCACAAGAATCATAGAGTTCAATATGTTTTAAAAATCACAGGATCATTGATTCAATTTATAATATCACAATGATTTTCAATTTTTTTGTTTATTGATAAATTAGTGTTTCTTAGTGACAGAAAGCAACTTCCCAGTTTGCTTGCTTCCCTTCGAATCCCTGCTTAAAGGCTCTTAAGATACAAGACTGGAGAGCAATGAGTGAACACATAGGTATCTATAGCACAGGTATTTCCTACTAGATTGTCAGTGGTTCCATGACTTGAGAGAGAAATGATTACCATGGATAAACCTTTCCTTGAAATGCTGTCTCTTATTACTGTTTAATGTTGGATGGTTAAAAATAGCAAACTGACTTATAACTTCCTGAGCTCCACTGATGGGCTTAAACCTGCATTTTACAAGATTATAGGCCTAGATTTGCAGTGGGGTTTGATTGTTTGCCTTGCTTCTCTTCATTCTTGCAGGCATCCCTGATCAGACATAGGTTGCACACAGGTCTTGGTGTAAATACTCATCTATACATTACTCTCCCTAAATCAGTAGCAAAGCGTGTGTATTTTGATTCCACGCACCCCATTTGTTCTGTGGCCCCTTAGGAACTAAATCTCAGTCATCTTCCTAGAGCACTTTTTTCCTCTTTAGTTCCCAGTGTTTACTGTGAGCATACAATGAACAGGTTTTGTGATTCTTTGCTGCAAGCCCTATGAAACTAAAGATGTGAGCTTCGGGAAATATTCAGTGTAAATTTTTGGTTAACTCTGCTGGCTTGAGTGTGCTAGGGCTGAGGAGGAACAAATGCTGATGTTTTTCGATGTTTTATGTAGATGCTCATCTTATTCACAGAGGTTTTTCTCTGTACTGCATTGAGCAGACACCCTGGAAATCCTTTGCAAGCCAACTGTCAGCTGTCAGGCAATGCATATCAGGGTTTCTGAAATGCTGTTGCTCAGTCATGTTTGCTGACCTGGTAATGTATATAGAACCTTTTGTTTGCACCTACTTGAGAAACTAGAAATATTGGCCTTTTCCAGGCCTTCCACTCTTTCTGTTGCAAATAGAAATACAGTCAGTGTCATCTGCAAATTGCTTCCTTGTACTGGGTCAGATTCAGTATCCAATTCAGTCAACTCAGCGTGAATATCTGTGGAGTTTAATCTTAAATGGTGGATTGTTCCATTTTTCATGTTCATAGTATTATTTAGAGGAAGGAGAGGACAGTGCAAAAGGCAAATGGAACAGCAAATGCTGGCTGGATCAAGCAGTTGAATTCTTTCAGCTGCATTCTTTCCCCTAAATTTGTGAAGATTTGGGTGTGTATATTGCTCTTTATTTCTGTTTTGATATTCCAGCCATGGATGAAGGGAAGGGAAGAATCCTATCAGTAGCACCTACTGCTACCAAGTGTTTTGATGACATTGAGGCAAGCAAGCTTTCAATTTCACTGGAGCATAACTCTTGTAGCTGTGATATAGGGGAAGTATAGACAGGGGAGGAAATTAATGGGCTGCTTAAGAAAATTAACCTTTGCCTGTGTTTCCAAGGCAACACAGATAAGGAAAGGAGTAGCTGCCATGCTTAGAAAATGAGTTTGTTGTATTCAAGGGAAAAATTGCTCTAGCAAAACCTAAACTATTCTAAAGCAATAAAGTAAAACAGAACAGTTTTTTCTTCCAGTTATCTTTTCAGACCCCACTGAGGCCACTCACACAGGGAAGAATAAACAAAGTGACACCTAGGTGGGAAAGTTACTCTGAAGTAAGATAAATAATTTACCATGTGGACACCCTTAACCATTCCTTAGGTAGTTTGATCCTTGCACAGAGAAATGTGTCCTGTATTTATCATGAACAAGGGCTGAGCCCTCATGAGAATTTAGATGCACTTAGCAGAATACCAGTTCTGTTGTTTGAATGCACTCTTATTATAGACAGGCAATTCAAATGTCTGCCTAAAATATTTTTATTTTGACAGGTTCACAGTATTTTTGGATGTAACTATAACAAACAATACTGAAAGGTTGGGGAAGAGGATCTCTTTGTTGTTGCTTATTCCTCATCTCAGTAATAAGGATCTTGTTAAGGGTCCTACTTATTTTGTTTTTATACACATACACATATATGTATGTAGTTTTTATACAACTTTAATTATATTTGTGAATTTTAATCAGTTAGTAGAAATAACAGAAGCTTCTAGAAATGTGGCCATTTCAGTGGAGCTCCTGTAAACACTTCACCACTGGCAAGCACTTGTTGATTTGCACTTTAAGATAATATCATGATTTTTGTTTGATTGATTTTAACCTTTGGGGTTTTTTTAACCTTTCCTAGAGTATTTTTAGTCATTTTGATGACTGTTCCTAGACTAAAATCTGTCCTCATTTTCCTTAAATAAACTAGGTCTGTTCCAAAAGAGCATCATAAAATAGATGAAAAGAGGATCCAGTGCCTAAAGACTTAAGGAGAAGTGAAAGATTTGGCAAGGACGTTGCTATAAAACTGCTTCTTGATTTGTGCTTTCTGACTACTCTCCCAACTCTCCCTTAGTTTTCTATGAGATGCTCTGTGAGCCAATGCCCCTGACTTTCTTCAGGTGAAACAGAACTGCAGAATTCTCCTGGCTCAACTTTTATAGACTCCATTTATTGTCTGATTTCTTATAATAACGAGCAAGATTAATAAAAAAAAATTAGTGCTTCTCGTTGTCTGCTGTTGATTTCAGATTGTGTAACCCAGCCTGAGCAATGACAGTGCTGCATGGTTTGGAAGCTTCCAAGAAAAAAATTCAAACCTTTATTGTGTCTGATGGAGTAAGATGAGAGGATATTTCATATGTACTCTCTTTTTGGACATTGCAGTTTGTGGCTAAGAGTGCCTGAAAAATCTTCTGCAGAAGTGTGGGTGAAGTGCTCCTGAAGTGCTCTTTTACTGTCCTGTGTAGCTTTTTATGATAAAACAACTGTGTGAAAGTGAACTGGATTGTCTTATGTGTCTTATATTCATATACCTGACTTTTAAAATATTACATTTCTTGCATTCTTGCATTTTTCCTTGCCTTCCCTCTACTTGTTTTGTTTTGTTTTGTTTTGTTTTGGATGAGGCTTGCAGGATGATGTTTAGATCTCTTGCATATTTTCCTTTGCATGTTTTTCCTTTTGACATCATTACTTTTACAGAAAGTATTGGAAAGACAGTTGGAAAATGACTTTTTGGGAAAAGAGAGGGAAATGAAAAAGTGGCAAACTAACATTTTTATTATCTTTGAGGGCAAGAAAAGGTTTAAATATAAGATTTGCTAACATCTTATTTGATGCAAAACTTAAGTGTGTTTCGCAATGTCGGGAATCCTGTTTTTCTGTTGGAAAGCTTCCAGCTGAAGCATTTCTTTCTGTGATTTACATAACCTATTTTCTCTCCACTTTGGCAGCTGGACAGAGTTCCCATCCATGGGGGCTTCAGCATGATTTCCATCTCCTCAGCCATCAGTGACTTAGCGTGACAGACATCAGCCCAGCGGAGCTCAGTGAGGATTACTGGGAGTGACTGATCCCAGCCTTCCTTCTCCAGCAGGATTGGCACTGCCTTTAGTGCTCTCCCTGACAAATTATCAGTCACCTCCAGCTGACAGGGGTTGACTTGCTCCTCTCCCTGTGATCATGGCAGAGCAATGAGGAAAAGCTTTTGCTCCTACACATCACCTTTCCATGGATAAATGTAGGATTGGAGCCCTGCATGGTCAGACTTGCCAAGTGTCTTCAATAATGGATATGGATTTTAAACTGGAATAGTGGTGGGTGACAGTGTGGCTTGGGGGTAGGGGAGGGCTGTTGGGCTATTTTGCCTGCTTATTTATTTCCAATTAAATAGAAATCCCGTCTGTAATGGGATTATGGCATTTGCTGAAAATGCCTGTGGGCTTTTAAAGCATTGACTTGCTGACATCACTGAAAATGGGAAACGGGATGCTGGCTTGCTGTGGTGCACGGAGAATATCTGAATAATTGAGTCTTTAATGGGCTGGGTTTAGGATTGTTAGCTGTAGCTGGGATGTGTGCTGGAAATGGGGAGGGGGCATAGGAAGGGATTGTTCCCTGTGATGGTGGGGAGGCCACAGAGAAGCTGTGGCTGCCCCTGGATCCCTGGATGTGTCCAAGGCCAGGCTGGACAGGGCTTGGAGCAACCTGGGCTAGTGGAAGGTGTCCCTGCCCATGGCAGGGGATGGAATGAGATTATCTTTAAGGTCCTTTCCAACCCAAACTGTTCTATTATTCTGTGTATAGGAAGGAGGAGAGAAAGAGGAAGAAAGTGAAAGGGATGGGGGGTGGGGGGAGGGAAGAAAAGAGGAATTGAAGTAGAGAAAAGGAAGACAAAGTGGGGAGAAACATCTTGTGCATTTCCTTGCTTGCTCAGGGCCTGCGCAAAGGGAGGAAATGCCCCAGCCAGCAGTGCAGTGCCTAAAAAGGAGCCTCCCAAACAATGCTCTTGGAAACAGCAAAGGAGCAGATCTAAAGGTTCAGATCACCTCAGCTGACCCAGTGACGCAGCTGGTTTGCCAGAGCCCAGAGCTCAGGGATCAAAGGAAGCACTGCCTACACAAAGGTCTCCCTGCAGGACCCCAGGGGACAGGTCGTGGACTGCAGTGAGGTGACATGTTGGGTTTGAATCAAGTTCCTTGGGAAGCAGGGTGTCACTTGTCACTTTGATTCCAAGGGATCAGGATCAGTCACATTTGTGCAGGTGCTAGAAGGAAATGTCATGCACAAGAAGGTGCTGGAAGGGGTCATCTTGCTGGTCTTGCACTGTCTGTATTTTGGGAAATCAACTCCATGTCACAGTGATGGATCCATGTGTGTGAAACAGAAAACTTGTTCTGCCTACTGACATACAAAACTCAACAGTATTTGTCAATCCTGTAAAACATCCAAACTGTGCCACCAACCATGCTCATAACTTCCCTGTCATTTGGCCTTTCCCTGGAAAAATGGAGACATGGATATCTGGCTTTGGAGCCCTCAGCTTCTTTTTGATTCCAAGAGGTTTAGTTTGACCCTGTGGCCCAAGGCAGCTGTTCTGAAGAGAAGGAATTGAGGGTGGGAGAGGGAGTCACCAAGCTAATCAATCAAGTGCTGATCAATAATGGTGTGCTGGGGCCGAGAAGGTAGATACCACATGAGGGTGTGCAAGAAGGAGCATTATTTGAAAAAGTGCAATGTGTCTGCTCTAGTCAGCATTAGTAGGACCTGGTCCAGCTTTGGATACTACATTTCAGGAGAGACTTGAGCTGTCGAGAGCACTGGGAAGGAAGCACCGAAGGTGCTCAGAGATCTAAGAAATATGGTTCTCAGGGAAAGGTTAAAATAACCCCAATTCTCTCAGCCTAAAAGCAACTGAAAGGAGAGTGGGACATAAACTTTAAGGCTTTAAAGAGCTGCTGCAAAAAGAAAGCAAGCAGTATGTCGTCTGTGTCCACAGTAGTCAAGATGAAAAGAAGACTAATTACATTAAGGGAGATTTGGGTTGATCCTGGAAAAGCAGTAAATGTACTTGCACCTTGGAAACAAACCCAAAACACAGAGGGAGCCCATGGAATACCACTAGACGATTTTAAGAGTATTTTTGGAAACTACTGGAAGCAATTGTATTGACAGAACTGATCCTATGGTCAGAGGGTAGGTAAGATAATTTCTCAAGGGTCCTGTTTCTTTGCTTTTTGACCCAATATAATTTTGTCAAGTCAAATTCTAGTTTTGAATCTGGGTTCCAGAGCATCTGCAATTGCTTTGCATATTTTGTAAATGGCGTTTCTCTGTTCTCATTGCAGTCACTGCATTAAGATGTAACTTTTAGGTTCACCTTAAATGATACAACACCACTTGCAACACCCTCGGGGTCTGACAGTAAATCTTTTCCTGATGGCTACATTTGGAGAGGAATTTTTCCAGGGAGTTGCACGTTTATGATTTGGTTGCTACACTCCAGGTGATGGTTCCTTCTCAGAATGTCCTGTAGCAATGTGCCCCACTAAGGGAAGGTAAGAAACCTCTGTGGCTTCCCCTCCTGCCACTGGGCCACTCTCCCCACTAAGAACATGCATAGCTTTGACATAACTTGCTGCCTTCTTGTCTCATATTTGTTTGTGCATGAATTTCCAAGGGATTAAAGGCTGACTGAGGGATACATTACCTCAGATTTCCTTCTACCTTTTCTTTTTAAAGATAGTGGTGTATTTCCTCAACATGCTGCAGGTCAAATCCTGTTTTATCAAACTTAAGTAAACAGCCCACATCCCTGAAGGGACACAACACATGCTGTACTGGGTTGGGTTGGAGAGGGCCCATCAAATGAGTTGTGTGAAATAAAGGAATGGTTCAGAAAGGTCCTGGGTGGGAAGGAGCCAAGTCCAAGACTGCACTAATGTTGTAACTGCACAGTGGTTGGTGCACACTTTTGGGGCAAAGGCAGTAAACCCCATATTTTCTGTTTTGCTGTAAGTATTTAAAAGGAAATATGAGTGTTTATATGTCCTGGGAGTGCATTTGGATGTAATCCTGATTCAGACTGAAAACAAATCATGAGGAGGAAGGGTAGTGTTTGGGTGTCCCCCTGACTATGTTCCAGAGGACAGGTTTCTGCCTGCCCAGTGTCCCCCTTGGTAGAGGGTGTCTGCTCAGTTCTGTGTCAACAAGACACAGCCACCTCTCCCTGGAAACCAGCCACTGAGACAGAAATTCCTGTCTGTGGACTCCTACCTTCTCTTTCCAGTTTCTTAGGAACTTGCTGATTTTGTGGCCAGGTTGACATCGGGATGTGGGTCATTCAAACAAGTCGATTTCAGGTGGTTGAAAACATCAACAAAATATTAGCACAAGGAGTAGGTGAAGTGTGAGGCTGTGAGAACACTCTGTGCAGCCTTGAGAAGGGTCACAAAAACAAGCCCTTAGTAACACCCCCAAGCTCTTGGTACTATTTATCTATCGTATACAAAACAAGTGGAGGTAGGTAGCACAGGGCAACTGGCATTGAAGCAGATCCAATCTTATTTAGTACTCCAGATTTTTCCCATTCATCAGATGTTCAGGACACTTTGCAAGTAGCTAACAACAAACTGCCTAAAAACATGGAAATGCAAGATTTCCATCCATCTCTCTACCCAGCTAGAGAGCAGCTTTACATAAACTTCTATAAAATAAACTGGCCAGTGATTTGGGGAAGTTCTTCCAATAAACAGAAGAAACCATATTTCTGCTCAGTCTGCACTCAAGACAGAAGTATTTCAACAGGGATAATCTATTTGCTCAGAAAGAAAATTTCTGATTTCCTTTGAGGAATCTGTGCTCATATTTCCTCTTGTCTTTGTGTAGATCTATTCATGCTTACTCATTTGATTTAATAGCACTGCTTGCTAGAATATGTAGGTGTTTTTATGGGGTTTATTATATGTTTTTCATATGCATGGCTTCTCCATTTCTTCCCTGGGTACAGCTCCCTAAGGACAAACCAGGCAGCCTTTCCCCACTGAGGGCTGTGGAATATCCTTAGGGCCACTCAGTTCTGTCTTCCAGGCTGTCAAAAATAAACAATTTTCAACTATCCTGGAAACTTCCTGCTGCTCCAGACTGGGAAATGGTGCTGTGTGTCACTGCTGCCTGGAATGTGCTCTGCCTGTCCTTCTCTTCAACCCTACAGCCTGACTGCCCTTCCTTGGTGTTTCCCACCTCTTGGGATGGCAGGAGGTGAGGCGGCCACTCCCCCAACATTTTCACCTGTATCTCATGTAAATCTACTATGACGAAGTAATTCCACTGGGATCAATGATCCCACCTGCTGCCAGAAGAGCTCAGTAGCATTTTCATGTCTGTTACTGTACAGTGGGGGTGTTTTAGCCCCCATTTTTTGAGAGCCAAAGTTGACTACAGGTATATAATCTATAGAACACTCTTGGATAAGAAGCCTGTGTTCAGGCATGCCTGGAAATCCTTTGAGAAGGAGCAGGGACTGGAGTCAGCCTGGATACAGAGAAAATCATGTGAGGCTCAGCTGGCTCTGCCTGCACCAGAGGAGTCTGTGCCAGGCTCTGCCAGGACACAGAGTCATTAGCTGGCATGCTTAGGGTGGCTTTTAGTGTGACCAACTGCTGGCAGCATAGTTCATGTGGAAACACCTCCATGGCTCACTGATCTTGTTCTGGAGTGGCTATCAATATGTAAACCAGGCCTGAATTGTACTTTGAATGCTCCAAAAGAGGTCACCAAGACTGCAGTGGATTAAGAATTTACTTTTTTAAAATACATGACACATTTTATAGGCCACATGTACAAGTCCAATAAAGCAGGCGGACAAAATACATGAAATTTCAGTCCAATTAAATACAGCAATATTTGTTGTGTTAAAGAAAAGCAACTCAGAAAACTTTTCATTTTTGTGAAGGGAAGTGAACTGTAGCAAAAATATAAATGTAATTAGTTATATAAAGATATTCCTTTTACTAAATAAGTACAAATCTAAAGTACTCTAAGCCTTACAGAGGAAATCTCTTAATTGGCAGATAGAGCCTTTACCATGGTGCCAGTTTTAGCTGTTAGGGAAATACACTGATAGTAAATTAATGTTAACAACACCTAATGAAAAGTTTTTTTCACTGTTCCCCTTTCTGAGACACAGCTGGACATGAGTTCAAACCCATGGCAGTGGGCACTGATAGCCAGTGGCCCTACAGATGGAAAAGCAGCCTTGGTGTGTGTTTCCTTAGGGTTTGTAAGGTTTGTGGCCTAAAAGCCTTGGGATCTGTTGCCAGAACTCCTACTCATTCTCAGTACCAGATATTTCCTATTTACTGGCTCTAAGCCTGCAGAGATGCTGGTAATGAACCCTGGGCTGGGGTTGCAGTGAGGATCAGACAGACCTGTCAGGAGCTCACTTTGAGTCAAGGCATTGACAATTCTGATGAGCTTCTCCTGCAGACCAAGCACTCAGGTTGCAAATGGTCACACTGGAAGTGAATCCTCACAGAACAAAAGGGAAGTGTTTTGGGGCCCACTCCTGCATTCCTTGAGCCTGAAAATTCAGTCTAAGCTTGGCAGCAGTGCCACTGAAATGGCACAATGTGGCATTTGTGCATCTACTTTGAGCAGAGGCAGAGGAAAATCTCATTTTAAAAGTCCGCACTTTTAAAAAAATGGTAGAAGAGACTTGGATGTCAGTATCTGTTTGACACTGACAGTATCTGTTTGATGTGTTTGATCTGAAGTCAGCATCAAAACCACCATGGACTTAAATCCTGTGTGCAGCCTTATCTTAACTTTTTAGGATTTTTGTCTGTCCCTATGGAGCTTGATAAAGTGAGGAAGGTCAACGTAAGGCATTCCTGGTCAGACCTTTTCCGCTTTTAAAGGGTAAATAGAAAGAAATAGAGATATGTGTGGGAGTTTTAGATCTTACAGCATTAATGTCCTCAGAGGAAGAACAAACAGAGCTCAGGCAAATGTTTGCAGATTTATTTTAGAGGCCTAAATGAAACTAGAATCCCAAGCAACCAGCCCTGATTTATTATGTTCATAATATAGTGAAGGCTTTTTCTCACAGTAAATGTTTTCTTTGTTATATTGATATAAATGGCTGTGTTTGTCCCAGAAGGAAAGTCTTTTAAGAGTCTGATGGTTTCTCTTAGAACAGTGCATTTCAGTCTCTCAAGGGATTACTCTGCTGATAAGCTAGGCTGGCTTTGGGGACCAATTTTTAGTGCAGTTAAAGTACAGGTCCAGAAAAATTGTCTATGAACAGTTTCTCTGAACTGATGTTAGTTGAATTTAAATACTGTTATTGAGGGAGGAGGGCAAAGAACCTTGTGATTCATTGTCTATCAGTTACTTAGAGCTGGGAGGATATATACAGCACACATTTGGGAGAGATTTGTTGGCCTGCTCTTCTCTCTTCTTTCTGCAGTAGGAGTTTGCAGAGAAGCTCAAGCTTTAGAGATGCTGGCTAGAGATCAGGCTGCTGCTGATCTTTTCTAGGAGAGCTTTTCATTTGGAATTGCATTTTTTGAACTAGAAATACAAGCAACTCATATTTTTTTTTTAGAAAGAAATAATTTAATGTTTAGTGCCTAGGGCTTTATTAAATGATTGTTTTTGTCCTGGTAAGACCTTTCTGTTTTGCTGTTGATGATTTATTTTATTATGGATTGCAGCGTTAATAATTTGCAAGATTACCTGGCAAATGGAATAGATGGTTCAATTTAACATTTTAGGAAAATATCAAAACAAATCAACATTGGAGACTTTGAAACACAGGGTCACTGATTCATCTGCTAAAGCTGACAACAAACAAATGACTCATGCTAAAATGCAATAGCTCAATTATTTCGCCAGCTACTCCAGCAGTGTTACAGAATGGATCTGAGTATCCCTAAACCTGTGGTGGTATTTTCCCCCCTTTCATCCATGTCTAGAGTGTTGTGATTTGGATCAGAATTACAGCTTTTAGTACTTTACAACCCAAGACAAGACAAAACCCCACCATAAAGCCCAGCACAGGCTGCCCAGGGCAATGGTGGAATCACCATCCCTGGAGGTGTTCAAAAACCATGTGCATGTGGCACCTGGGGACAAGATTTACTTTGGACGTGGTTGTGGTACTGCCTGGCAGTTGGACTTTGTGATCTTGAAGGTCTTTTTCAACCTTAACGATTCTATAATTTTATGACTCTCTAAAAAATGAAGTTAAATCCCATTAGGATTGGAAGTGATAGTCCTGAATTTTGGCTTCTTTCCAGGCTTATTCTGTAACATGGATCAAATTTCCCAAAGGGCTGTGTTCCCTTTAGGGTTCACAATGGTTTGTGTAAATGTGAGTCATGGTTTATGGTCTTATCACTGAAATCCACCTTTGGAGAAGACGGCAGTGACAGGAATCCAAGAGAAAAAAACACTTCCTGGCAAGCAGGTGCTTCTGGATGCTTCAGTAGAACTGCAGCACTCACTTCCACCCCATTTCTCAGGGGAAGCCCATCAGAAGAAAGTGGCAGTACTGGTGCTTTGCTGTTCTCAGGAGAAATTCATCCTGCAGCAGAGTGACTGGGCTGGGCAGAGGTGCTTGTTGGGCAGGACTTCTGCACCTGCTCCCCATCCTTTGCCCATGAATTGTGCCACAATCCTTCATGATGCATTCTGGGCAAGATGAATTTCTTTTCCCCCTCTTAACCATTAAAAATCCCTGCATTTTCAGGGGCATCTTCCTCACTTGGACATCTACATCTTAGTTTTACTACTAAGGCCAGTGTTTCACTACTAAGGTCAGTGTTTCACCAGTCAAAAATGGATAGGCTGTGGGTACATGAAACTCTGTTATAGAGCCTAATAATTGTTTAGAAAGTGGATATTTAAAAAAAAAATCCTTAGAATCAGGATCTGAGCATCACAATACAATGGTAACTAGCTGTTGCATCAAGCTATGGATCCTATCTGGTTTAAGGACAACAAGTAAACCTTCAATTGCACAGAGAATCCAGCTGATATGGAAAGGACTTTGAATTGAGAAGGGTTTTCCTAGCTGCTTGTGCTGAGGCCAGAATCCAGTGTTGTCATGGTGAAAACTTGTCATTTATAATAATTTATAATTTACTGTTGTAGTAGTGATGAGGATTTGTACCAGATGAATTCCTTCTAGATTCAAATTCCTCAGGGGAAAAAAAAATTATGTTACAGGCCTTGTTACTCATCCCTTTTTGCCCTTGGGTAGGGCTGTGCAGCATCAACTGTTTTTTAGTCCCTGTGGGAATGATTGATGGGTCGTTGGCCAAAAACATGGATCAAATTCTGTCCCTTTCAATGGACACTACAAAATTCTGGAGGCTGAGTCCTCCTCAGTATAATACTCCCACAACAGCAGGATTTTCCTGGACCTCTGTGTGCAGGTTGAATCTAGAAACAGTGTTAGGTATAGCCTAATAACCAAGATTACTTCCAGTAATCTTGCAAGTCTGGGCTTCAAATCTATTCCACAGATTGGTCTGAGTTTCTCTCTTGCAACCCTAAATTGTATCAGTCCTGCTGTTGGTGCTGTTCTGGAAATCAGGTAGGGTTGTCTTTATCCTAAACTCGATGCACAGTTTTTGTATGGCCCTGGGGGATAATGGTCAGCAGATAATGGCTTAATTGGTAAAATATGCCAGAGCACATTCCTGTATCAAAGCTAAACCAAAAGGGCCCTTAAAGGCCACCTTCTGCTGCCTTCTCTGTTTTGAGGCCACGTGAGGTGTGTTCTAAAGATTCACCTGAGTAGAACTTCCTGTTTCCATGCTTTCAAGCTGGCTCTGGGAACACTTCACACATCTGCTCTCTCACAGAGCAGGAGCTCCTGTTTTCTCTTCATCTTAAACCCAGCAGTGGGGAACTTGATTGAGTGCCAGGACTACAGCAGGAGGCAGAAGAGCTGAAAACTGCCCCATTTCTGGGAAAATTTTTGCATCTGAGCATTCAGCACGGGGTACAAATGTGCTCAACCATGTGTTCCATGTCCAGGTCTAGATGGGAACACAGAGACATGTTCCAGCTCCCTGTATTACTTAAGAGAAGGGATTCAAAGTGCCACAAGATAAACAATATAATTCACTCCATTATAGTATTCTCATACATTAATATTTTAATACACTCCCTTTTAAGGTCCAATTCAATTTCAATGTGTCAAAGATGATGGCTTCTGAACTAAAAAAACTCTTTTGTTGTCTTTTTTTCATGTTGCATAATCAAAACCATAGATACTATTGAGCTTAGATTGTGGTAGTGATCTTCCAAATATATTGTTATATAACTCAATAAAACAGTGTTAGATTGGAGCAAGGCTAAAAATTCACTAGAACAAGGATGAATCTGATATGTGACCTTATCATGATGATACATATATGTACTGCAGTATAGACCATCTTTTTCACTGTGGAGTCACACAATTGAAAAGAAATGACAAAAGGTGACTTTTTTGTCATTTGTATAGTAAAAGCTTTAAAGCTTTGTTTCAGCCAGGTTTCTGCATCTATCATGAGATAATTTCACACTGGAATCTTGTATCAAGCAGTTCAAAGGAAACTGATGTACTGGCATTGCTTGAACTCAGTGAAAGACTGGGTATGTATCAGTATCTATTCTATTTAAATATCAGTGTATGAATGCTGACTCTTCATAGTGATGAATTAAAACCAGACTTTATACCAGAAGTTCAGCCTAAGCTATTCCTGCAACAGCATTACCTTACATTGCCAAATTCAACCTTAGGTCCCTGTTTCAGTCATTGTGACTGCAGGAAAATAACTAAAACCCAACACAAAGGTAATAGAAAGCTCAGAGAAGAAATTGAATTTATTAGAGGGCATTTCAGTTGAATGGCTGCTTTACAGAGGGCATAATAACAAAGATAATGTTGGAGACCTCTGAGGACTCTTTCTGGAATAGTATTCAGACCTAATCTCTCAAGCCCTTGGACAAGTAAATACAGAGTGTCACCTGACGTCAGTGAATGATTTGCAGGGGAAAGGATTACTCACAGGACTAAGGGTTTGTACATTTACTTTAATGTCTCTCTCAGGTTTTTTGTTTGTTTGTTTGTTTTTTGTTTGTTTGTTTTTTAAAACTGTTTTCAAATTCTAAGAGCAACTTTCCCTGTACTTCTGCTTCTACACCCATTTTGGTCAACATAGCAGATGAAATATATATAATTAAAATATTAGCTGTTAATTTATAACAGCTGTTAAAACCATTCCATAAAAGCACACACTCTCAATGACAACATCCCCAAGTGCTCTCAACATCCTGGATGGAGCAAAACTGAACTTCTATTGAACAAGTTTATACCCTTTTTTCTCCATCTCAAAACTAATTGCAGTTCGTCCATATGAAATCAAGAGAACTCAAGTGTAACTAGACAGAATAAATGAGAGGGATCCCATCTTGATAGCTAAGATCCACTAAGAAGGAGGCGAAAATTACAAAGGGACCTTTGTGGAACAGTTTTGGTGTGAATTTTAAACCAGGGACCAGAGAAGGCCTTGCTAAAGTAGGATCAGTCTCTGTTGGGCAGGAGTCTGATTTACAGACTGAGCCTCTGTCAGCCTGGGGGTACATCTGTATTTGCAACATAACTATTGAGTGGCCTTGGGCCCAGGAATCCATCATCCCTTGGGACAATGTCTAAGGCTGTGCTGGTAACATTCAAATGGATACTTTCACTGGAACAGTATGAGCTGATTTGAGACATTTCTCTGGGTGATTACAGTCACCCTGGCTGGAAGAAAGGGCAGAACAAGACCCCATGCTTTCTTATAGCCTGTGGGAAAAAGACTCCAACCAGGAAAAATTTGAAGTGAAATATACTGGTTCTTTAAAGATATTTAGTTGCTCTACGTATCACAAATCTTGAAGAACTAGTTCTGAATAATGTTCTGAGGCAGAATTCATATGTCAGTACTGAAGGAGCTTAATTCTTGAAAGAAGAGAACAAACCCATAACCATACATATTCAAAAGTAACTGGAGAAACATGAACCCTCTGAATGGCTCTGCTATGTGGTCACCTTAAAGCCACCAAAATCAAACATTGAAGTCAATACCTGTAACACAGCCAGGATGAGTGAAAGGAGAAGAAATTTCTCATTACTTCAGAGACCAGCAAGCTACTCAGAGTAATTTATGCCTTTGTCTTATCAAGACTGTACTGTAAAACTGTTGTAGAGGAGAGCAATTCTTGGAAAATAACACCAATCCTATCTGTTCCAATCCAGTCACCCATGTTGGAGGGGAACCACAAGAGCAGTGTGACCACAGGAGCCCTGTGCCTTACTCTGACTTCTAAGAGACTTCAGGTCCTCTGGATGGATCACCAAAATCCTCCAGAATCTGCCCCCAGGCTGTGGATGAACATGATCCTTGTGTCATGTCACAGTTAATTCTTGTCTTTGTCAGTAACTGCTTCTTTGCCCTTTACAAATTGTTTTTCAAAACCTTTCTTGTGGCCTGCCTTAATGTTTTATTTTTAATTTGTGTTTTGTGTTTAAGCTGCCGGAGTTTGCAGTACTTCCTATTGTCTTCATTTGACCCAATATTTGTGGTCTTTCCAAACATGTAGGATGGCAATTGTGCAAATTTCGTGAATTTCTGTTGATTTTCTTTCTTCCCTGTCATGGTTTAACCTCTTTGTGTAGTGCTTATTTGGAGACTATAAAGGGAAAAAAAAGGTACATTGAAATTTTGTTTTCAAACAACCTGTAGGACATCAGGTATGCTGTTAAACTCCTTGAAAACATAAAGTTTATTAGACAACCTTGAAAACAACAGATACAGACTGTCAGTGTTAGTGTTTTCTTGCTGGTTAAAGTCAGGGGCTCAGAACTTCTGGATACTTCCTTATCTTTGATGGCTACTCTGCCAGCACCATGCATTTGTATTTAAAAATAAATAAAATTCCTATTCTAGCAGGAAATGAGTTTTCTTATCAGATCAGGCAGGTGAATAGTCATACTTTTAGCATGGTTATGCAAATCCCTGCAAAAACGAAAGGAGTAAAGAAACTAAAGGAGGTCAGAACTGCAGAGTGTTCTAAAGAACTATTTTATAAGTATTTGTGGAAGGTATTGCTGTAACCTGTGAACAAAGACACCCTCTGGCCTCAGTAGACAGAGAGAAATCTCTATGTTGATGCTTTGGGTAACTCAGAAGCCTGGAATGATTATACAGAGAGCTTCAGCTCTTGTGTTAAGCTAAGAATAGCTGGTTTGTCCAACAAAACGTTCTGTGGGGTTTTGTTCTTCCTATACTTCAGTCCAGAAATGTGATCAATAAATACGGATTTGTTTTCTCCTAATTTTTCTACTCCTGTAGAAAAGCTTGCACTGGATTCCACCATGGTATAGATTTTATGTTTGGGGTGTTTTTTCCAGTTGAACCTTAGCTCAACCACTAAGTAAAATAAAAATATAAACTTTTTTTTTTTTTTTAAACAGGTTCAGCTGCTAGAAAATCAACCAACCAATCCTTGGGGCAGGGCATGAAAGGAACAACACACACTCATGGCTGGAAGAAACCAAAGTCAGGTGACCATCCATTGCACTCTGTTCTAGTCAGGCTAAGCCCTGTCATAACTTTCCACTCTCCATGACTGTTCTTATTGATCCTGGTTGTTCACTGGTGTCATTTGCTGCTGTGCCTTCCTTTGTTCCAGTAACTATACATGTAAATAAAGGAGGAGATCTTTTCCAGCCCTTGTTCATGACCAGGCTTTGAACTCCCAGCCCAGCCAAGCACTGAGCCACTGCAGGAGCCCTGACACCGACTGCTGCTGTTGATGACTCTGCTCAGTGTTTGAACACAAATCATTAAGTGATTTATTAGTCCTTTGCACCCTGCTAAACAAAAGCTGATGTCTTTGCCAAGCCCTGTAGTGCAAGTTGTTGTCTGTGCCTACTCATCCTTATGCTGGAAAAGCCTGGAGTGTTTTGTGGAAAGAAGGCAGAATGCCTATTGTACTGGTGAGCAGAATGGCTGCAGTCTGGCTCCTAAAGGGCACCTTGGAGGGTCTCACAGCCCCTGCCTTGGGCCTGCTAAAGGGCAAGGACAGGAGCACACAGTGGCATTTATCTCCTGCTCTCCAGGTGTCCATGGACATCTTGCTGGTTCCTGCAGGGTCTGGGCTGTGAAATAACCCCAATGTGGGGGTTATCCAGTGTTCAATCCCTTATCCCTTGGTGCTCCCCTGTGTCGGGCTGTGAGCTTTGCCCTGCAGCCCCTGGCAGCCAGAGCACCTTCAGGCTCAGCTGGCAGTACCTCCCTGCCCTGTGCCCAAGGGTGGCAGCATGTGCAGCCAGCATCCCTCCCAGGGCATATGGTGTGGGGGACAGGGAAAGCCATTGCTGTCTCTCCTCACAGAATGGGTTGGGATGGGACAGAACTTCAACCCCATTCAGTGCCACTCCCTACCAGGGACACCTTCCACTGAACCAGGGTGCTCCAAACCCTGTCCAGCCTGGGCTCCTGCACTGAGGACCATTACAGGAGGTGCCTCTGCTGTGCTGCTGCCCAGACTGTGCCTTCCTCAGGCTGTCTTTGCTCCTCACAGAGTCAGGGGTCAGGTGAATCTGGGCTGCACTTGGACCTTAACCTCTTCAGGGCTTGATAACCACTGTTAAGAAACTGCAAGTTAATGCCAATTACTTTCTCAGGTATTTACCTTGCTGGAGATAACCAGCAAGGTAACCAGAGGTTATTACCTGAACTTGCTATTTTGACTTTTCTGCAGAAAGATGGTGCAAGCTGAGCAAGATAAAGCAGTGCATTGTACTGATAATTCAAATTACAGCAGCGCATTTCTTTTTAACCCACTTAGAATTGCATAATAATTCAGCACAGGGAGGAAGTTTCTTTCCTTTTTTTTTTTTTCCCCTTTTCAAAGTCTTTCTCACTGCATTGCAATGGAAGTTATTTGTTTTCAAAACAGTAATAGCAACATGTATTTATCAGTTGACCTTGAACTTCATTTGTAATGAATAACAAAAGTCAATAGAATACTGGCTCTCGATAATCTGTAAGAGACATTAAAAAAAGGAGAAAAGTTAAGTAAGGAAGGCACATAAAATCAGGTAATAGTCATTAAAGAATCGTGTTATTGCTGTTTACACTATTACTGGGAGCTAAACAGAGTTAATATTGCCTTTCAAACCTAAGTCTTGTGGGGTTTTTCTTAACTAGAGTGAAGGACAAAGATAAGCAACGTGGAAAAAAGTCAAACTACAGTTTGCGATTTAGGCCAATATAAAAGAAGGTAACTCAGCAGGAGAGTGAACAGCATGTGCTGGGGGAGAAAGAGGATGTGTCAGTGGAGAAAGGAGAAAAACATGGAAACATTATCAGAATAGTTTTCTTTATAAAGTTGCTGCTCACTTGCTTCTTTTTCATAATGTAGGTCTGACTGGTTAATCACTGCACATGGTGGTTGCCTGTGGCTTTGTTCCTGAACTTGACTGCATTTTTAATTGTCAAGGGCACCTACAGCAGTGTCCAGGCACCGTTTCAGGCTGTTGCTTCAAACCCAGGTAAACACAACTGGAAGTTCCACTTGGAAAATCTCTTTTGCTCACGGAAAAGGAATTTTTAAACTTCACTCTTGACTAAGTCTGAGAAATTAGCTCTGAGCTTGCATTCTGCAACTTTGCCTAGAAGTTACTTATCAAATCAGGGAGCAAGGGACTTGGAACCAAACGTACTTAATTAATTTTGACTAGAGAGCTGATATGTAAAGCAAGCTTATCAAAGAGCAAAAATACACTTCTTCTACAAACCCCCCCACCATCCCTCCCGGCAAAAATCTCAAGCAGAAACACGTCCAGGAGGAGCAGTATGTGTGGATGAGCTGTGCAGGGGCGGGGGCGGTCCCTGAATGGGTGGCAGCTTCATGCGGGCAGGACATTCGCAGATCCTCTGTGCTGGGCAGTGAGGACACAGCACAGCAGCCCCTGTGCCCGTGTGTGCATGCTGTGCACTCCCTCTTCTGGATAGCTCGGAGTGCTTGTGCTGGTGAAATTTCCTCCCTGGGCCTAAAAGCTCGGCAGGGCTGCAGTTACAGTACTGCTCCTGGATTGTGGTGCCCCAAACAGGAGCAGGGAGGCACAGTGAGCAACAGGGGCTCTGGGGGCTCCTGGGGGTTCTGGCACAGCCACGAGCGTGTGGGTTGTTATCAGCTGCGTGGAGGTTATGGTAACACAAAGTGTACCTGACCAAGCCTGAGCAAGGGCTTTCAGAACCAGCATTTCAGTGCTGACCACATCAAAACTGGAAAATCTGGATCCGACTGCTGTGGCCAGCCTCTTCCACTGCCATGAGTCACATGGCAATAATGGCTTGAATGCCCTACATGCCAGGCATCCAAATCTTTGATCACGATTTGGGCTCTGCAGCTCGGATTCATCACTATGGAAATCTGATTTTCATTTAGGAAAGCAGCTGTGACCTTGCAGCTAGGTCACCTAAAAAAATTGGGGCACAGCCCCGTTCCCACCTGTGCCCCTGGCTGACCCAGGCATGTCATCTGCTCTCTCCTTCTGTAAAACCAGGCTGGTGACATTTCTGATATCCTGGGAGGAAAATGAAACCACATAAAATCATAAAATCATGGAATAGTTTGGGTTGGGAGTGACCTTAAAGCCCCTCCCATTCCATCCCCTGCCATGGGCAGGGACATCTTCCCCTATCCCAGGTTGCTCCAAGCCCTGTCTAACCTGGCCTTGGACACTTCCAGCGATGGAGCAACATAGCTGGGGTAATTTGATGTCAGGCATTACAAGCCTGTAACAGCTTTGTCAGAGAAACAAAATTTTCCATATGAAATATTCGTTACCTTAATTTATTTTGTTTGCTCTGGTTAGGGAGGGTTCACAGTCTCCCTTCTTGTAACCTCTGTGCTGTCCCTCCACCTCTCCAATCTCCACTAAGCAAAAAGCCCAAACTCTCCATCCTTTCACTGCTTCTTTCCTGGAGCAGACTGATGAGGATTGCCTAATTAATTCCTTAGGGATGGAGAATACAGCCACCAATTCCTTCCTCATCAAAAAGTTTGGACCCTTCCCGCTCACACCCCCAAAATCTTTAGATTCCCCCACTCTGAGACCTCCAGGAATCTTCAGTCTTAAATGAAGAAAACAGAATTCTGGGGTAATCTGTTTGGTCCCTTCCTTCCCACACCCTTTATGGGTGGGTTTGCAGCTATATTAAAGCTCATGAATCTCATATGCCCTGAAAATAGCAAACCCATTGGTAGCATTCTATTTTCCAAGTGTAATTAAATCCTCAGTGTCCTACTGGAGCCATGCAATTTCATTACTAAGCATTGTGCTGCTGACAGAAGAGAATGCTTCAATTTGAAGCCCATGAGATTTACAGGAATAAAGTAAAGCTTTGCTCTAGGTTTTCAAAAGCCCAAACTCTGCCTGTGCATCCATTATACATGACAGAATGATTATACTACAAAAAAAAAAAAAATCAGATATCCAATCTTTTGTATTTTGGCTGCAGGCAGTTCAGCTGTGTCTGGTTGAGTGCACATTGTGTGTTCTTCCTTTGGATACACAAAGAGCTCTAGGTTGGGGATGAAAGGAGCAGGGGGCTGGAATCACATCAGGCTGTTTTCCCTCTATGTTTGGACAATGCAAGAACAGGCTCTGCACACACTGGAATCTCTGGGGATCATCAGTTGCTGTAGGCAAACTCAGTCCCCCATTGTTCTGATGCAAAATTAGAAATATTGGTTCATAGTGTGTTGAAAGGTTTCTGTGCATCCTGAAAAAAATTATGGAATCATCTGACATGTGGGCTTGGTTTTTACAGGGATATATATCTCAGCAACTGGGTGTCAGGCCTAGTTATGCCCATGCAGCTTCCCAGGTCAAGAAATCCATAATTTGATGAGGGTTATGTTGGTGAAATCAAACTTTTGCTCACCTGGTCCTGATTAATTTATTTGCAGTGTTTCTGTACAAGGAGGTGAAGCATTCAGTATTTTTAGCATGATAAGAACTTCTACACGCAGTGAAAGCACCAGGCTCTGAAGAATCAGATAAATGTTCCTACCCATATCAGTGCACTTATAACTGGTGTTTGCAATGCTTCAAGTCCTGCAGGTAGAACTGATACAGTGGAGGGTGCATGAGTGACAGAGCTTGGGGTCCTGCAGATTAGCTGATGTGTCTAGAGAGATTTGTGATAAAATCATGTACTGTGGACCAGCAAATCTCAGGTATTTTGTACTCTTGTACTGTGCACTAGCAAGGCTGCATCCAGGTATATAAGAATCCCATATCCCAGAGTGCTGGAGGATAATTTCTTGGCTTGTTTGTTCTTTCAGCTGGTCTTACTGATCCATAACTCACCGTTCAGCCACTTGTTCAGGTCACACTGCAGGCAGTCCTGTGGTTGTGTAAGGCTTCAGCTCCTCAACCCCAAAGCTTTTATTCCACACCCCTTCCCTCTGTCACATACGTCCCAGCCTTGCACACAACAGGTGTCACATGGTTCTGGATATGCACACCTCTATCCATGTCCCCAACAAAGCTCACCCCCAAGCTTTAGATTCCCAGACTCACAGAGGCCTGCAGGGCTTTCTGACATTTGTTCCCCCCAGCTACTCCTGCACAAGTATTTATGGGTCTCTTGCATCAATGGTAAGACAAGGACAAGTGTTACACATGCCAGCCTTGGAAGAGTTTGGAATCTTTTCCAACAGAGAGCTGTATTTACCACTATATCTTGCTTATGGTGTTGCCTGCCTGTTATTAAACTGTTTTGAAATACAGTAGCACTCTTTTATTTTTGCTTCTGAGCTGGATTTACTGTGTGAACAGGTAACAAAAGGGAAGAACAACCACAGCTCCTGTCTGTCAAATGTGGGGTCTGTGCTACTAATCATATGAGACATGGTCACGGCTGCACACACCATACACTGGACTTCTTTCTCCCTTTCTACTGTGTGACTTGAAATTATTTGTTTCTCCCCTTCCTGCTCACCCCCAAGGATTTATGTTTTCTTCACTCAGCTCTGCCCATAGCTCTGGCTGCCCTTCCTGAGGACGAGACAGCTTTGAGGCATCACTCGTGCAAGGAAAGGCTGGTGTGAATGTGAAACTGTTCTGGATACAGCCTTTCTCCAGTGAAACTAGCTGCAGGTTTTCTCCTGACACCTACAAGGACCATGCCGAGACCTCTTCAGGCTCTCAGCACCTGACTTTTGTGGTTTGTGAAACTCAGATTGAAAAAGAGGGAGTTCCCTGCTCCTTAACGCAGAGAGGAGCAGTGAGTTTCATCACCCTCAGCTGCCTGAGTGCTCAAGTGACCTCTCCTAACATCTGAACAGCTGTGAGGGGAAAAACAAAGCCCCTTTGCTGAGGAAGGAGGAGGAAGTTCAGGCTGTTTATGTGCAGTTATGGTTTCCTCTGTTTTTTCCTATTTTGTGTTGTGCCTGTTGGGATTTTTTAAAGTTGCAGAAATCAGACTTTGCAGGGCAGGCAGTAATAGTCACTGTATATGCTGGAAAATATTGTTATTTGTTTTCTCAGGATACAGGCTGTGCTTGTGTATTTCTGAAATGTGGGCTCCTATAAGGGTCTAAGAGAGGCACCAGACATGTTCTAGAATACAAATAGAATAGAATTGTACAGGATATAAAATGTTTTGGTTGCTTGAATTGATAATTTCAGTCCAAGACAGGTAAAGGCCAGTTTCAAATTGAATGAGGTGTTCTCAAGCAGTGAGTAAACAAATTAGGAGAGGTGGAGTATACTCTTACATGGACAGCACTTTTCTATCCAGTGTCTTTGCTGGGCCCTGTTTTTCAAATGTTTTTCTCTCTTGGCATATTCTTTATTGATCTTTTGTGGCTCTGGTCACAGGGCTCTCCTCCCACTTCTCTCTCTAGTTCATGTCATATTTAGTTTCTTGTTTCCAGCTACTCCCTGGCTCTGTATCTCCAAGTGGCACATAGAATACCTAAACATTGATGCTGATAGTACATATCGTGATTTTCTGGGTTCCTTTTCAAGGGAGGGAGATCAGTTTCTTTCTGAATTCTTCAAGCAAAGCTCAAGCACAATAAGAGCCTCACCTTCAATTACCTTATTAGGTCAGCTCTCTGTAAAGTTGCTGGTTATGTCTCTCCTTGAGTCAGCAGCACTGTTAGGTGCTTTCACTGCCAGCCAGGTGAGGCAGTTAATCTGGCTGGAAAACTATTAATTGTTTTTCTCTGGTAGTTGACAGGTAGACCTACTGACTTGGGCCTGCTCTGTGGACAAGAATTGGAATAAATGTGTACATGTCTTTTTTTGCAGCCCAGAATTGAAAGTGGCTTAAGCCATTTATAATTATCACACCTATTCTTACTTTCACTCTTTTTAAAGGATGACCATAGAAAAATGTCTCCTTGCAGTTGCAATCACCAATTCCCTAATGGAGGAGAAGGACTTCTGCAGCCCATTGCTGCTGGTTCATAAGAGCTGGCTGCTGTCAACATAAGGGTAAGTTTGGTATCTTATGTTCTTATTTTCAAGCTCATGTCTTCAACTATGTGGCTATAGTTGGTTTTGGTGTGTTTTTGGTGTTTTCTAAATGAAAATAGAGAATTTGTGTTCAAAAAACTGGGAACAAGTGAAAAGCAAGAAAGTCTGCAGCAGCTGGATGGTGTAATAACACTGGGGTGTTGTAATACTGTTTGTAGCATGTGAGGGGGAGGGTGTTGAGACACTCAAGGGGAAGAGACAGACTTGATCTTGCTGAGAGCAAGAGACAGAGAGGCATGGTGTGTGGTAACAGCCAGCACTGCTGAGCAGCCTTGCCAGGGTAAAAACCTCTGCTCTGTGGCTCTCTCTATTCTGGTTGTAGAAAGGATGTTAGATAAAGAGCTCAGCACTCAGGTGAAAAACCTGAATGCTTTTACAAAATAGTAACTACAAAACTACTGCCTATGGGAAATACAGAAACCCTTGGGAGATGCCTTTGGATACTACATCCCCAGTCCTTGTCTGGAGAAATTCCCTCTGTTCTGCCACTATCTCCTGACCCAAGGGCTGAGTAAGGATGGCTTGAGGCACAGCTTTGAGCTCTTCAGTGTTGGCATGATGTCAGTGGAGGGGAGTGCAGGACAAGTTTGCAAACTTAGCTTTCAGGTGACCTGAAGCCATTGTCCACCCAGCTATGAAATAATCTGTCTCTTGAGTTATTTTCTTGGATGCTAGTTAAGGTAAGAGGATCCCAGTGGTCTAATTCTCTCCTTTTAGTGACTTGGGATTTAAGATTCTTCCTTTATTTTCCTTCTCTTAGGCAATTTTCTCCCATATGTTGCTAAAGACAATAATGATCACCTACTTAAGAGAGACAAGAAGTTGCCCAGCTGAGGGGAGGAGGGCATCTGGCTGCACTTCTCTTATCTGAGGGTTTCTCTCGGTGGGGGCGGGGGCACGGGCACAGATACCTCGAGAATTGTGCTGGGAGAAAGGGGCTTAGGCAGCTGCTGGCTTTTTGTCTTGTGCTCTCAGCACTGGGATGGGAAGGAGGCTGCGGTCACTTGGGAAGAATTCACCACCACTGCAGGGTTCTGCCTCCTGCCATGAATGGAGCTCCAGCCATTGCATTGGGACCTTATAAACACCCGACCTCACCAAACAAAGAACCCTGCACCATCTGCCAGGGTGGCTCAGGGCACCCCACGATCCCCGAGCCCCTTTTCCCTCTCAGGGAGTCTCTCTCCCTGCCCTGTTCGGGGCTGGGCTGTGGCTGCCCAGCTGCTCCCACCGTTCCGCGAGTTCTTCTCTGCACTGCCGCCATGCACCCCCTGCCTGCCAGGTGGTTCCAGCTACAGCTGCAGAGTTTCTGGTACATGTCGTCCACCACCCCGGGGTTTTGTTCATTCCTGCTGTTCCAGCTTGCTGTTTCTGAGAGTCCTGATGGGTCACCGGGATCGGCTGCCCCAGGGGGTTTTTAGAACCAAATCCTCTCCTCCATCCCTTCCCACCTCGGACACAGCCGCCATTGCCGTGTGCTCCCCGAGCCCGCGCCACAGCGCCCCCTGCAGGCGCGGAGGAATCATCGCCCTTGCCCTGCCCTGCCCGGCCGGGAGCCACCAGCGCCCCTGCTGGCTGGGAGCGGAACTGCACCATAGGGGAATTCCTTACAGAGCAGGGAGAGAGTGTTCACTGGCTTTTCTGGTTTATTCTTTATTTTGTTTGTTGTTGCTGCCGTTGTTGCTGCCATTGTTGCTGTTTGTTTGCCTTGTTGTGCACATACATACTAGTAAAGAACTTTTATTCCTTTTCCCATATCTTTGCCTGAAAGCCCCTTAATTTCAAAGTTTTAATAGTTCGGAGGGATGGGGGGCCGTGTTCTCCATTCAAAGGGAGGTTCCCGCCTTCCTTGGCAGACACCTGTTTTTCAAACAAAGAGAGTGATCTAATAACAAATTAGGAAGTTTTTTGAGATCAAGCAAAATGATTTTATTAGCCCAGTGCTCATAATAAAGTCTTTTAGCAGAAATGGAGGGCAGCCTAAGTCAGAGCTGTCCCAGGGTCCCTGAGCTCAGTGTCCCTCAAGGTTATATCTGCAGCGTTAAAAAAATCACAGAATCACAGGCTGATTTGAGCTGTAAGGAACCCTAAAGATCATTTTGTTCCAGCCCCCTGCCATGGGCAGAGACATCTTCCGCCAGAGAGGTGTATGTTTCCTGCCCAAGGTAAATGAGTCCCATTTTTCATGTTTTAGGGTATTGTTTTCTTGAGGTAGATACCTGGATATGTACTTTTGGAAGGTCTAGGCTATTCAGTGCATCTTCCCATGACAATGTATATCTCTTTGGCTTAGGAGAGAACTGAAGCCAGAGTTCACCCTGTTTTGGTTTTGTGCTTGCAGTGTCTTCCCCAGGGAGTGTTGGCTGGGTGTTTACCACAGGCTGTGGAGTTAAAACACAGCCCATCTTTGAATATAAAGCCAGTGACCTGGAGCATTACTGTACTCTTGAAAATGAATCTACAGGCTCTAAGGACTATTTCTGTAGCACTGATTGTCCTCCTTGTATTACATGTACATGCTCTCAAACAGCATCTGCCTCTGGTCTTGGAGCTCCAAATTAATCTCTGATCTTTTTGAGGGGTGAAGTGTACCTGGAGGGTTGTGGAATTGTACTGGTGTTGGTGTAAGGCAGGGATGAAAGTACTGGCAGGAGTAAGGCTGTAACTCTTACAGCTGCAATGGCCAGACTGTTATTTTTCACTGAGGATAATCTGAAAGAAATGTTTATGCTGGCTTTGGAATGTTTCAGTCCGATCCCAAACCACTGACCTCCTAAAATCAAAACAAATATATGCCAACACCTCCCTGAAATCCTTTTGAAAACCCTGAAATCCCCAGGCATGTGCTAATACCAGCCAGTTTGCCTGAATATGCACAAATAATAAATAAAAAGAGCCACATGTCTGGTTGAATCACAGATCAATTAGGAACCTTGAATGAAGGCTTGCAGATGCTGCCCTTGCAATTTATGGTTTGCACATTCCTGTTCCTACACTTTATAAGGACAAAATGAGAGTATGAGGGCTGTTAGCATATCCTGCCGACAGACAATAATATTCTAATATCCTTACTTTTAAGAATTCTATTTTGAGTAACTGTTTAAATAGTGAAAGAGAGGAATTTCATACTTTCTTGATGAATCAGCAAAGCCTTGAAATATCCTGTTGCTTTTCTCTTCATGTTATTTATAGCTTGGGTTGTCTCCTCCCCGACACTTCACTCTTGGAGCCTGTAAATCCAGCTAAGAGTCATGCAAGACAGAAGAATTCGTAATGATATGAAATATGAAAGCCCCTGAACTCAAAGGTTTAGACTTGCATTGCCTGTGTCACTTTGTTGCTTTCTCTGGCTCCTGTAGCCTCTCTCTGATCAGACTGGATACAAGAAGTGACTTTTCCGGCATGAGGAAAATCAAACTTTGGAGGTTTGTGCAATCTCCCCCCTTGGACATTTGCAAGAGGTTTTCTCTTTCCCTGTGTCAGAACACAGCTGTGTTCCTGCTGCTCAGTCCTGCTGCAGCTCCTGGCAGCTTCTCCTGCAGGTCTCCTTCTTTTAAGTAACAAACAGCCATGGATTCTCCTCTGCCCTAGCAGAGTAGGGTGAACAGGAGGCAGAGAAAATATTAATTGGAGTATTGACATGTTAATTGCAGTATTGACAGCTTCAACATATTGGAAAGGAATAGATTTACAATGCAAATGGAGAGATGCTCTCTGAACTGTGCTTGCTCTTAATCCTGGTGCTATGGAACTGAGGATGTTTGCTGTCCATGGCATGTGGTGGTTGCAAGCGTGCTAAGGAAGGGCTTTGGATTGGCTGCCTTCCTCCTGAAGGCTGCAGGAGATGTCAAACCAAAGAACATAGATCCCAACACAGTCCTAAGAACTGTGTGGCTTTTGTCTTCCCACAGAAAACTATCACTGAAAAAGCATTTCATGGTTTAAGGCAACAGCAGGGTTCCTGTGGCCTTGCTGGGTTATTTTGCTGCTGCAGTGGAAGGAAAGGAGTAAAGCGTGTAGGGCAGGATCTGCCTCTGCTTTTAGAACTGTTCCTGGCAGCAGGATCTGCAGTCTAGGTCTAAGTATTTCCTTTTGGTTTTCCATACCACCTCCCTCTTCCAGCTTATGGTGGAAATAGAGCCATTCCTCAGTCATTGAATACCAAAATCCTGTTTCCTATTAAGCTTCTGTGGTGGAAAAAAATTCTTCCAGGAGAGGAAGCACAAAGAACCTCCATCAGGAACCGAGGAAAATCTAGCAGCATGGCTCCAAGGCCTGGAGGGGTGAGCATTGCACAGAGCTCTGCTCCTGGAGATCAAATGCCAGCCCTTCAGCTTGGGCTGGATTTGCATGTGCAAATTATTCACTAGCACTTTATTTTGCATATTCTCATATGGTACTTCTAACAAAATACAGAGCAGCTCCTCTGTGGGTGTAAGAGCTTTGTTTGTGTCTCTCTGATCTCTTGGTAGCTGCTAATAGAGGTTTAGCTCCAGATTTTGTGTTTCCTTGGCTACTCACAGCATTGTTCCCTAACCCAGTGTTTAACATACTTTCAGGGTGATACGGCAATAGGCAAACATTTTACCTTAATCCACTAAACTCCTAATTTAGAAGTAGAAAAACACCAGCTTCTGGAGTTCAGTCACTGCAATTTTGCATCCGGTGTCAATGGTAATTGCAGGGCACACAAAGCTTGATTGGCAGGGGCAAAAAGCCTGCTCATTCCATTTCTTACTTATCAGAAATTAAAAGCCAGTTTGCCTTTGTGCATGACATTTGTGATGGTACAACTCTGGGGCAGCACCAAGCTCTGAGTCCTGCAGCTGGCACAGAGCCCGTTCAGGGAGCTCTGGTAATGCAGCTGATGGAATCCTCACCTTGCAGTAGTTGTGCCCCAAACTAGCTGTAAAGCTATTCACATACTCCTAGAGAATGGGTCTTTTTTCTTGTTTTAAAATGTAAATACATCTCCATTTAAACAGGACAGAGCCCAAGTGTCCCCCCAGCAACGTCTGGGAAACCACATTTACCGAGTTAGAAACTTTGGGTTTAAGGATGAGATGGCTTGTACCTAACTTAGGTATCTAAAGATTAGTTTGCTTAAGGAAGGCAAACAGCTCTTCAAAGAGGGCACCGGGAACTTGCACAACACCCCAGTTCTGCTCCTTTGGAAGTGAGCTGCATTATTCCTATTTCTTACAGTGTTATATCAAATGTGTTGGGATAAGCCCTGCTGTGTTTGTCCCACGGAAGGTATTCCTAAGGGAAAGGGGCATTTCCCTCCTCACAGTGTGTGCCCAGGGCTGTGCCTAAGAGGGGCAGCCAAACAGGCTGGTGTGTCAAGTCTGGCATTGTGAGGGGAATAAACAGGCCTTGGGGGAAATGACTTGGTGGAACGTTTTCTACCCTTTTCCTTCACAGCTTAGCATATCTGAGAGACTGGTTATCTACCAAAGTATGTGGCAGTCCTGACAGACTTTCCCATAACTTTGTCCTTTAGGTTTCTACCAATTTTGCTAGCACTGCTTGCTCTATATGCAGCTGATCTTAAAAAAATTAAAAAACGAAAGAAAAGAAAACCCTAAAACCAACAAATCAATTCAACAAATAAAAAACTTCCTTCAAAACCTACTTATGAATTATTTTCTCAGGCAAATGATTTTTCATCATAATGTCTTGAATTTTTCCATACCAGCACAGTGATAAAATCAGCTGCATTAATTGTGTTAAATCCTGTGCTGAAATCAGTACTGAGACTTCAGTGAATGGGCATATTGAGGACGTTTGCATATCTGAATGATTCCAACATCCTGTGACATGCCTTGTCTTCCAGAATACAATGAAAAAGGAAATTAAACCTGGGGTTTGTGTTACAGAAGGAGTAAATTGTTAATTTAAACACAAAACGGGAGTTACATCTACCTTTCAGGTTGTCTATCATCTGAAAAACTACTTCAATAATCATGCTCATAGAAACATGGTTCAGAGCTGGTTGTCTGCCTGGAGGCTAATAAAAAATGGAGCACCACAGCTATCTGCTTTGCTCAACATCTTTATCAGAGTCCTGGAGGAAGATATGAAGAAAAGACTCATCATGTTGAACTGAGGGCAGGGCTGCCATGTGAGCCAGCTCCACTGCCTGAAGGGGTGCGGTGAGGTGAAGGTAGCATCAGTATAGATAATGTAGCACAAAACTCCAAGATACTCTTAAGAATTGAAATAAGATTTAAAAAATTGCATAATATAATATTGTCTTTGATCTGATAAATTGTCCATCTCTCACATGTTACCATAGTATATCCTTGTCGTGTTTTCTCTCTTCCTTTCCTGTTATCCCATGGTTATACAAAGCAGTCACAGGATGAATTTATGGTGGATCTGCAGCTCAGGGAGCAGCTGGGAGTTAGGAGAGTGCAAGGCATGAGTGGTGCAGCTGCAGTGCTGGCACTTGAGCTGTGTTGGAGCTGATACACATTTATTTGGAATGGAGGAGTGTAGATTGCCTCAGACAATGCTACACCACTCCAGGACACTGGCTCTGAGTGCCAGCAGTGTTTGGCTGTGCTTCAAAAGTATTTTTACCTTGGAAGTGGTGTGTACATCTCGAATATTGCACTTCCCATTCTGCATTGCACTTAACATTTCTCTCATACAGCTGACACATAGCTTAACAAATCATTATGTGGTATCTGGGGAAAAGCAGGTCAGTGGAATTGCAGAGACTGAGGATCATTTCCATAATCTTCATTAATCCTTTCCTTTGAAGTAAAAATATTCCAAATGGCAGTAAATATCCTTACAGCATTTTGGCACCAGCAGCCAGCCTGGCGTGTCTTCATATTCATTGCTGCATAGGAATAGATAGGGGTGAATAATCTGGAGCAGTGGGTTACAGTTCTAGAGGGATAACAAATAAGAAAGAAAAACAATGGCTTTTCATGAGAGTCTGTTAGGACCCTGTTGGGAATTTTTCTATAAATAGTCAGTCTCAGTCATCTCTACAAAAATATAAAATCCAGCAGGGCTGTTATATAAAATCCTGACTAGTGAGAACTATAAATGATGATGATAAATATAGATGCTCTGAGGGCTGGAAACCCTCTGCTCTGAAACCAGCCTGGCAGAGCTGGAGAGGGACTTGGGAAAAGGAATGGGGGGACAGGACACAGGGAAAGGCTTCCCATTGCCAGTGGACAGGGTCAGATGGGATCTTGGGGAGGAATCCCTGTGAGGGAGTTGAGGCCCTGGACCTAGAGAAGCTGTGGCTGCCCCAGAATCCCCTTGGAAGTGTCCAAGGCCAGGTTGGACAGAGCTTGGAGCAACCTAGGATAGTGAGAGGTGTCCCTGCCCATGGCTGGGGTGGAACAAGATGGGCTTTCAGGTCTCTTCCAACCCAAGCCAGCCTGGGATTCTATGATAAATGCTGTTTCTTTCTAGGAATGGGCATACTCAGTAATTAGGGTTATTTAGGGTGGTCACTGCTCTGTGGGATGTGACAGGTGCTGTGTTGTGATGGACAGTTGTGCTTGTTTTGAATAACTATGAGAACACCAGCCAGAGGAAAGGGAGCACCAGGCCTTTGACAATTGCTTTCTATATTCACAGTTTAGCAGCAGTGCTGCCTGCCAGGAAAAGCAAGTGAGGTGTGAAGGGAGGGCTAATATCCTCAAGGAGTCTAATTACTGTAACTGGAATAATACCCAAAGGTTTGGTCAGCCAGGCCCTTCTGGAGGTGTGATGAGGCAACTCTGCTCATGGCTTTTAGCTCCTTAAAGGCATTAACTGGGAAGAGATGCTCCAGACTGAGCAATTTTGATTCAGGTTGGACAGCTTACACCTGTAAACAACATCTGGCAGATGCAAAAGGCTGCAAAAGACCAGGGAACAAAGGGGGAATCCAGGTGTTTTGTCCTTTTCTTTAAGAAGCTGGAGACAGTGAATTTTCCTTCACAGTTATTACAAATTGTAATTAATAATTAATTGGGGTCGGAGCTAGATTATGCCCAAGGTCCCCTTTTCACCCAGACCATCCTAAGATTCTGTGAATTAGTCCATTTGTGTGTAACCCCAGATGAATTCTCAGGCTGCCTGCAAAAATCCTTGAGCCAGGTGTATTTACCAACCAGCTCTGAAAATACCTGTCCTTTTTATTCTCTTGAGTAATTTAACCAAACTAACAGGTTTTTGCCCATTGCAGCCAAACAGGTTTTTTTAATGCACTGTGCTGAGCAGATTCCACAATGAAGGTGTTATGAACCAAATAGAGAAAGACCAGCTAAATGCAAGGCCTCCTTTCTTTTGGCTGATTAATATTGTTGAGATTTAGGACTCACCATTGCAGGAACACTCGAGTAATTATTTAAATTAACTAATTTGATTAAAATTCAAAATGTGACTTTAACATGTATTAGTCAAACTATATTAGGCCTTTGGGTGGTTAATCGTAATCAGAATTAATCTGGCCTTAATTTGATATAGCTGACTCAATTTCCAAGGTTAGATTAAAGTTACTTGACTCCTGAATTTCTATGAGGAGGTGCTCAAAATGTTTTCTCTCTTGTCTTGAAGATCGTCCTTTTCTAGGACAGTGAATAATTTCCACCACTTTTACTCTGAAAATATTTATAGTCTCTCACGCAGGTTTTGGCCAGGGCAGAGTTAATTTTCTTCCCAGTGGCTGGTATGGGGCTGTGTTTTGGACAATTCTGATTTATTTCTTCTGAGCCACTTGGCAACGTCTCCAGCATCCCTTGGTTCACAACTTCCTACCAACGTGATCTAATTAACGCTGCTGCAGTTGGCTTCCGACAAACAGCCTTATCAGGGCTGTCCTCAAGGTGCAGGATGCGCTCAAGGTACTGCTGACGGGTGAACCTCACAACTTCCACATTCCCAAAGAGTTTGGATAATCATCACAAAGTCTGGATGTTTATCTGAACCTTATTCAAGCCATTCCAGCCCCCTTGGGTCTGCAGATTTAGGTTAGAAATCTTTGACGTAAGACTCCTGGTATTTCCTGCTCCTGACAGGGTCAGATATGCTCAAGTGTCCCTTTGAGGTGACATTTGTCTCCTGTTTTCACTGCTGCTGTGGGGTTATCAGGTCAGCCATTCCTGGATTTGGGTGCAGGAAGAGACTTAAACATGTTCTTGGTCTCAAGTATAAAACAAAACAGCAAAGCCTAGAAAATGGGCTTTAAAGGGAGGAGAGGGACAATGGGAAAATTTGTAAAAGACAGCGAAGGATTGTGACAGCAGGGGTGCAGGGGCTGTTGTGGGAGGACAGA
This sequence comes from Toxostoma redivivum, assembly GCA_013397375.1. Taxonomy (NCBI): domain Eukaryota; kingdom Metazoa; phylum Chordata; class Aves; order Passeriformes; family Mimidae; genus Toxostoma; species Toxostoma redivivum. The sequence continues at coordinate 138,008 of VXBI01001042.1, forward strand.
CATCTGCAGATCATGGGCCTTTGACTGTTTTGTGGGACAAAAGGAAAGTTGCTTATGAAAGAGAAGATAAATGAAAAGATGAATTAAGAACATAAATGAGCAGGAGAAAGTGCCTTCATGTTCACTTTAGGGTTACATTAAGCTTTGCCCAGACAGAAAGAATACAAATAATGTACACAAAGAAGTAGAAATGATAAAAAAATCAATCCAGCTATGTTGAAGATCAGGAGGGAAGAAATCCCAACTTACAGCACAAAACATAGCTCTAAGGCTACTTATTACCCTCTTTTTCCTCTCAAAGAGCTTGTCACTTAATCAGGCCTCAGTATTCAGGCTTGGGGCATTGGGAATATGTTTTCTGCAATTTCTGAAATCACAGACCTACAGCTTAGGGCAGGATTTATGTAGGAATCTCCCTAGGATCAAACTGCTGAGGAGACACAAGGTCAGGCATATCTAATCACCCTCCAAGGATTTAGGAAGTGCCTTGAGTGAGGACACTGGCAGGAATTCCTAGTGCAACCATCCTGCCTGAGGGTTGGGGAAAGTGATGCCTTGCGAAGATGCAGTTGTAGAAATAGTATTCTCAGCCCAGCTTACAACAAAAAGAAAAGACATTTCCTTTGTAAATCTAATAAAAATATTAAAAACCAAGCTAATTATTGAAGAAGGAGCTAAAATTTGCCTTTGAACTAGAACAGCTTTCATGTAAAGGCAACTTAAGTCTTCTATGTGATAAACTAAATAACTTTTAACCAAATAGATATTATTCTAATCTAGTCCTTGAAGTTAAAGTTTACCTTCTCTGTGATTTCCCCATTTGTGACAGCCCCTGGCTGTGTTTTTACTGTCGTAGCTGCTTCTGGCAGACTGCATGTCTCTCACATTCACTACAAAGTAGACAGGATTTTTTTCCAAGGGGAGCTGGCTGGGCTCCAGTGGAAGAATGCAAGTTATTCATAAGTTCTTGTAGGGTCATTTCTGCTTAATGTGGTCTGTTTTTATTGTAGATTTCATGAAGAAAAAAAAAAAAGCTGTGAATATTTTTAATCCCCTGGGATTGTTTTCTTTCAAACGTGTGGGAAATGGCCTCCACCCCAAGCCTCAGAACAGAGTTATGTTGCTGTTTGTCCTGATAATGTTCCCTTTTCCCACCTTTTCCCACCTTGAGGCCTGACAGGCTGCCAGAAGGTTCCCAAGATGCAGACAGCACATGCTGTACTACTTTGAGGACAGAATTGCTGTTGCAGACAGAGACCCATCAGTCTTCTGGTGAAGGCTGCAGGAGTGTGGACAGAATGGGCCACCCTGCACACCCCCCCTTCTCAGGCACAGGCAGCAGCAGTGAGAAGGGGCTTCCTTCTGCCTGGATAACCCTGGCAGGGAAGGGAGAAAGGCCTTGAGGGGTTCAGGCAGATTCAATACTGAGAAGACACAGCAGAGCCAGGTGAATTTTGCTCAGTGCCATGGCACTGGCAGGTACTAGGTGCCCATCCAGTGGAACAGGGCTTTCCCTGCTCTTGCCTCAGTTGGTTTCTGGGTTTCCTTTGTGGTTCTTTCAGCTGGAGCTGGGACCTGTTGGAGCACATGGGATCAATCTGGTCTAAGGAGAGAGCTGGGGGGCCTATGCCAGCAGGGGAAAAGCTGGGAAGCTGGAGGTGAAGTTTTCATAAGGACAAAAGGATATGAATTGTCCAAGCATAACCTGGAAACTGCATGGAGGGTTCCAAGCAGTAATGAGGTTCTTAGAAGATTTCCTGGGAGGAGGAGGAAGAGGGAACTTGGTGCATTAAGAAAGGGATTATATAATAATGATACATAACCACTGATTGTACCAACTGAAGAGTGAACTTGATGAACAGGGAGATCCATTTCCAGCTTAATTTCGTTTTAATTTCCTTCTATAGTTGCAGGAGCACAACTATGGAAGTAGAGTGTAACTGAGGAGGAGCAGTGCTTCACTGACGCTGTGAAATGATGGGTTGTTAAACCATGTGAAAGTGTTATCATGCCTCTAACCTCCATCCTGTTGTAATTGGAAACAGCACCACAATCAATATGGTTTGCATGTTAATGGGTGAAAATTCAGGGAAATTAAACCAAATAATAAATTGAGTATTTCACTTTATAAATGATAATGTTTCTGTAACACCTTTTAATTCAACATTTCAGGCTGCTTTACCATCCAAACTTCTTAAATATTGCAAAGCTCAGAATGTAAATTGTATTTTATCTGTCTGTGTGTATGGGGAGTGCAGAAAAATGGGTGATTTCTCCCAGGTTACTCCAGGACAGCTGTATAAGGGTGATCCACAGAACCTTGTAACACTGCAATTTTAGGTGGGAGACACCCTATGGAAGTTGCATGCAGGGAATGAAGGACATTGGATGCGACATGTGGTTGGTGAGGACCTGCTGGAAGCCTCTTGGGATGTTTGTGGTTAATGTGACAGCAGCTGGGCAGAAAATGGTTTTCTTTATCTGCCCTGTGCTTAGAGTCAAGCAGACAAGTTAACTCAGCCCAATTTGTTCCAATCCCTCTCTCCCCAGACTCTGTTTTTCCTTTGACTGTTCCGTGCCTGTCTTTTTTTCCACTCTGGTCAGAGAGGACACTTTAATTTCACATGAAAGAGCAGATTGATGTGTGATGCCAGGGATTTACCCAGCATTGCTGGCATAGTCAGTTCTGCATTTTGGCTGCCTGTATGTATTTGGAAATTAGAGCATTAAAAAAAAGGGGGAGACTATTTCTCATAAAGCTGAGCTTCTTGTGGCCCTTCTGCATGTTCAGAGCACTGTCGAGACATCATCTAAATAATCTTGTGATCTTTCCAGGGAATGGAAATGTAAACAGAGTTATCTCCTTCTCTGAAACTGAAGTAAACTGTTCCAGGCCAACAGCAGGAGAGGCTCCCCTTCCTTTTCCACTACCTTCCTTCTGAAATCCTGAGTACAAATCCCTCTCTTCAGGTTTGGGATGGATGAGAAAGGAAGTGAAAGCAGGAGGCAATAGCAAACTTTGAGAAGGCTGTACTTACTGACCTATCCTGTTTGCCCCTCAGTTTAACACCTGCATGTGGAAATGCGGAAATAGTGTACCTGAAGAGCAGAATTTGTCCATGAGGAGGGTCCTGAGCCTGCCTTGAAAGTCACACTGCATCATTTCTGCTCCAAGGGCACTGACCAGTTAGCTCCTGTGCCAGGGAACAGTGGAAATCCTGCCTTTGGCACCATGATTTTTGTGCCAGAAAGCTTTATCCAAAGGTGGTCACAGGTGTCTTGGTTTTGAAAGACAGGTGTCTGCCAAGAAAGGCAGGAGCCTCTTTTTAAAATGGAGAATGTAAACCTCTTCCCTCCAAATTATTATAATTTTGAAATTAAGGGGCTCTCAGGCAAAGATATGGTAATAGGAATAACAGTTCTCTACTAGGAAAATTAAAATAGAATACAGTATTACAAAGAACAAACCCAAAACCACTGACAGAGTCAGAATACAACCTGACACCCTGTCAGTCAGTCAGGGTGTTGGTGCAGTCCCATTAAATGGTGGCTGCATCCTCCTGGATGACAGATGTGGTTCAGTTGGAGCTCTGCTCCTGTAGAAGGTGCAGTTTTCCTCCAAAGATCCAGTGATGATGTGGGAAAGTCCAGTTTTCCTCTGGAATCCAGTGGAAAAAGGCTGCCTTGGTGTTCCAGACCTCAGTTTTTATCTAGGTAGGAAATTTTGGCTCCTCCCCCTGGCTGGAGCATCTCCCAATGGGATGATGTAATGTTATCAGTCATTCAGTGGGACCCAATGGGATGATGTAATGTTATCAGTCATGCAGTGGGACCCAATGGGATGATGTAATGTTATCAGCAGTACAGGGGGACTCCATGGCCCATTAACAGATGATATCTCCTGGAGGAAGGATGGGTTGTGGAAAGGATAAAGATGAATGCCCCACCTGGTTTTAACAGATGGCCCATTAACAGAGAATATCTCCCACAGAGATAAGGATCACTGCCCCAGCTGGTTTCAACAGATGGTGATAGAATACACACTTTTGGCCACATCCTGTATTGCAACCTAAGACAACAGGTCAGGTAATTTTTTTATTCCTCTCCACTTTACAAAGAACAGCAGCTGGGCAGAGCTACTCCTACATGATGATCTTCCCTTTATAATACTCTTGAAAAACAAAATTATTTTTAACGCAGGATATACCAAATATGTTTCAATTATGAATGGAGTAGCTTTCTTTCATTCTTGTTAAAATACTTTATCTTGGTAAAACCCATTTCTAATAAAATCAGTAATGGGACACAATGTGGGAAGTGGGTGCCACCTGCTGAGAGCACAACTCAAGCAGCTTGCTAGTAGAAATGCATTTTTTTCAACCTATGCATTTGATGTAGAATCAACCTGTTGAGTTTACCTAGGCATAAATTTTCAGGTGAATTTGGACTGGAGGTCCTGAAGCAGTTGGCTGGGAAGCTCACCAAGCATTCCAGACAGCTTCACTGTCATGGGCTGCTTTTGGCCTTTTCCCTTTTGTGTGCCTCAGCCAGGACTCTGCTTATCCTGGCTTGTCTATAAGCCTTGGAAGGTGTTGGTGTTCATTCAGTGCTATGGTTTCTCTATGATGTTCTCTGAAAGGTTTGTACAGGTTTCTTTCATTTTCTCTTGGCTTATTTGCCTTTTCCTCTTTCAGAGATGTTCACACTTTTTACTTCCTACTAAAGCTGAACTAGTAGTCCAATACAGGATATATTTAAGCCTTCCTGCTGCTTGGATAGAGCCCATCTCATTTTTCTTTGAGAAAGATTAAAAATTAATTTTAATTATCCAAAAAGTCACTGGACTGCCTCTCTTTAAAGCCACACCAATCTCCCTTTCCCTCTGCTTCTCTTCCTCCCCCCATGACTTTCTTTTCAAAGCACAATAGATTATTTTCCTTGTTCTGGGTATTTCCATCCTCTGTAAAATTCACTAATGAATTCTTTGTGTAAATATTAGCCTGCTCTTTACAGTAATAAATGGGAACAGAAAAAGCTGACAAAGCCTGAGTTCAGAGTTCTACATTTCATATGAAATATGAAATAGCATCCTCTTTAAAGCAAGGTTTTTCTGCAGCCGCTTTGTCATTCCTTAAGGTGTTGCCTGTGAGCTCTTCAAAGCCCCAGCCTTGCATTCTGCTTTTGGCAGAGGTGTGTCTCTCCAGAGGGAGGTGTAATGTAATAAAAAATGAAGTAATGGCTCATTTTTAACCATTTAAACCACCTCAAAACCTTACTGGATGGTGATGGTCTGGTCATTTAGGCAGGGAAATTTCCAGCTCTTCTGCTGCCTTGTGTCCCTCCTTCACAGCACCCAAGGTAAATATGTTGCCCACTCATGAGGAATTTAAACTGTAAGATTTGATGAAGTAATCCTTTCCTTACCAGATGGATACTCTAACAGGGTCCTGTTATACAGATGGCACACTGCTGTCATAGCTACAGAATTTCTGATCACAGCAAGAATTAAAGTAAGATTTTTAAAAGGTGGCTCCTGCCAGAAACCTCCAAAAGGGCCTCACACTCAGTATATCGCCCATTCTTTCAAGACCAGTGCCTGGTACTTGATCAGTTTTATAATAAAACAATAACCATGGAACCCACTTTCCCTTTAGGAAGTTCTTTTTTAAAAGAAATTACTTATTTTCATCCCTAGAAAGCACATTTTTCCTGTTTGAGGTAGGGGAAATGGAGTTTCTCCTAAATAAAAACATCATCAGTGTGTTTGATGTTTTGGTGTAAATGTTTGAGAAGGGAGGCCTTCCAGTGCCTGAGGAGAACCTAAAGAAAGATGGAAAGGGACTTTGGACAAGAGCCTGGAGGGACAGGTCAAGGGGGAATTGCTATAGGCTGCCAGAGGCAAGGTTAGATGGGATATTGGAAAGAAATTCTTCCCTGTGAGGCCTGGCACAAGCTGCCCAGAGAAGCTGTGGCTGCCCACAGCATCTAGAATCCAATCATTTTGGGCCTCCAACAATTACCCAAAGCAAATTACAAAACATTGAATGTGGCCTTCAATCGCGTTAGAGTTTGCAACAACACAAAATAACACAACTTGAAACCCCACTTGAGAGCAGCATAAACACACTTGTGGAGTTTCTCAGAGTGATTTTTCCCAAAAGAGAGACACAATAGAAGACAGTGGTGTTTGTTTTCCAGCAGTTTTTGCACAGTTGCCAAATGTTTCATTCCCTTCTTCCCTGGGTATGCCATGGAGGAGAAGTTCCCAGAGAGAGTTCAGTTCCTGTTTGGCCTCTGTTTCATTAATATTTGTGTACACAAACACACTGACACGCCAGACAATGCTCTCCCTGCAGAGCACTCACACACATCCCTGCTGCCAGAGTATTGTTTTCTACATGGCAGGAAACTATTCCAGAAGTTACTTTGCAGTTATCTGGCAAGAAGTGAAGCGTTGTAGATTCCTCTGCTTCCAACCTCATACCTAGGTGGAGTCAGGGAGGTATTTCTGACCTGTTTAATTGGACAAATTCATCACTGGGCATGGGGATGGGGGGGATTGGACTCTGGAGCAAATATTTTCTGTTAGGACTGAGGGCTGACCTATTCTCATGTTTTGGCAGCCTGCATTCTCTCCTCTTACCATCACCTCACCTGGGGAAGAGCTGGGGGCACAGCAGCCTGGTTTCCCTCTGGCTTCCTTCCAGTGGTGGAAGTATAGCTTTCCATGGGCCAGTAAAGAGAAAGGTCCTACCTTTTAGCAGGAGTTCTGGAGTCATTAAAGCAGGGGAAAGAAATGTCACTAAATTTTGAGTCCATCTCCCTACAAGACTAAGCTAAATTATTCAAATATCATCCAACCTCAGGCAAAATAACTCCAACAGCAGAGGGAGTCTAAAAGGAAGGAGAGGCACAAACAGAAACTGGAGAGAGGAAATGTCTCTGTTAATCCCCCAACCATTTTGTGCTCAGTGTTTCTTGTCTCGCATTTTAATGATTTGGCATAAGTGGGAAGAAAAAATATGTCAGGCATGTTGATGCTCATGGAAAGCAGCGCTGTGTCCTCTCTGTATACAGAGCTCATGATGGAGATGTGAATGAGAAATTTATCTCTTTCTGGAATGCAAAGGATTTAGTGAACTTTGGGAACCTTCCCAGTTCTTTCTCTTTCTTAATCCTCGTAATTCAACATTGAATATAGAAGCGCAGCTAATCTGTATTAGCTGCTGACGATGGGTTCTTTGTTTTCAAAATTATTTTAATTTCCTTGAATTTCTCGTTGTTCGATCAAGAACTATTTGCTACTTCATAACAGTTCCCAATGTGCAGCGTTTTTCAGTGGACATAAAACGCTTTACTGCTGGAAAGAGATACCAACGAAATTTTGACCTTAGAAGCTTGAGTGATTGTAGGCAAGCTGGGAAGGGAACATCCCCAGTGATGGTTTGGGGAAACATTCTGCCTGCAGATGAGCAGAGATGACAGGAACACTTCTAATGAAGCAAAGCAGGAGCAAAGCTGCTCCAGTAATGGAATAACATTTAACGTTTTCTGGAGAGCTGCAGGACTCTCTGTGCCCCGGGAGGGTTTGTTCCTATCCCCCTTCTTGCCCTCCACATCCACAGCCATCCCAAAGTTTTCCTGACTGTTGAGGCAGGTGCTTGTATAAGAGAGGAGTGGACTGATGAGCAAGGAATTGGATGTACAGGTTTTGTTTTAACAGTGAACTGCAAATTGTGACTCTTGCAAGCCCTGTGGCTGCATTTTTTGTTCAGTATCTTCATGGAAAAAATTAGATCCCTAAATGAAAAACGTTCCATCATAGATGAAAGCTTTGAAAAGAGAGAGACAATGGAGACTGTTTTAATGTAAAAGTATCATCTGAAAGCAGTGAAACAATAAATTAATAACCAGTGCATCTTAATCTGAGCCAATTAACAAGCCTATCTTCTATTTAATTAAGTACCTATTGTACATTATTATTTTAATTATTATTTTCTGCATTTGAAAGGTAAATGAAACATCCCTGCTGGTAAATAACACCTGAACCCATACACTAAGAATGGGTGAGTTGGGACTTCTTGGCAGAAAGCTGCCAAATTCCAATGTAAGAACCCAAAAACACAACTCACAGAACTTAGTGCTGTGTCTGGGGACCAGCAGAGAACATCCTTGGGCCTGGACTTTTGGGCTGTTTGCAAAAAAATCTGGATTTCCACAATATAATATCCACCTGGTAATAAGAAGTGGGGAAAAAACCCTATGCTATCCAACAGGGAATGAATTAATCACAGCTAAAGTAGAAAAGTTGAAGGTGTTCGCAGAGAAAGTTGAGTTTGGCATTGGGCAAAAATATAGGAAAAATGCCTGGGAGGAGGAGAGAGGTGAGATTTTGGATAAATTACATTTTTCTGTTCTGAGTATTGGAATAACCTAAGAATAAAGAAAAAAAAAATTGTCATTGAATCCCAGAATAATTTAGACTGGAAAGTACCTCTGGAGACTATCGAGGTCCAACCTCTTGTTCAAGGAAGATTTAGTTAGGTCTGGTTCTTACAGGCCTTGTCTAGTCTGAGTGTAATTATCTCAGTGCCCACACTCTGGACATTTTTGACAACCTTCATGGTGAAATAACAGTAAAGAACTGGTACATAACTGGAATTTTCCACATCCCACTTGTGTCTGTGCCTCTTGCCGACAGCTGTGCACTTCCAAGAAAGTCTGGCTTGATCCTCCCTACACTTTCCCCTGAGGTGGTTGTAGATCTCCCCTTTGTCCTCTCCAAACAATTTCAATAGGTTCGCCTCTCCCCAGTGTCCTGGGTTCTGGGCAGAGGAAGGTGCTGCCTGGAGACACAGTGCTGAGTCACTTCATTGGCATTTGCTCAGAGATACAGGACTGTAGACTTTGGTTTTGAGGTACCATGAAAATGCTAATTACATTTGAAGTGGTTTTGGCCATCTCCAGCAAAGCAACCTGGGCCACAAAGGAGTTAAACATCTTGCCCAGGGGCTAGGGCTGAAGCCAGGATGCAGAAATCCTGAATTTCAGCCTCTGCCCTGTAGTCTGTCCTAGGAAAATCAAAGTGATTTTTACAGTGTGGACCAGTGTTTAGGTCTGTCATTACCAAAATACAACTCTGTAAACTGGTAAAGTTAACAGTAAATCACATGCTAATGCTTTGCAAAGAAAATAATCTTCCTTAAGCAAAGTTGCAAAAGTGCCTTTGTAACTGCAGCGTGTCTTCTGGCTGGAGCAGCTGGATGCTCCTGCCTTGCACAGCAGCAATGTGTCTGTACGTGGCCAGTGGGAAGATCTGCCAGGGTGTGTGATGAGCTTTTGCCACAAGGTGACAAACACAAAAATCAGAAGCTTTATAAGTTTAACAGCCTCTCTGGGTATTGAAATGGGAGGAGGGATAGAGCAGAGGAACAAAAGGCAGTCTGATGGAATCATCAAGATTGGATCTATGAGGTTACTCAGCACTGGGGTTAGAGCACAGCAAATGGGTATGAGCAGCTGCTTCCAGATTTGTGAGATTTGGGTTGCATTGGGGAGATATCTGGTACTAAAGAGGTAAGTCCTACGGTTGTCTTTATCCACACTGAATGGCTGGTTTTTGTGTGTTTCCCAGTGGTATTTATGGCAGGCCTCTTACCAGGTTAACTCCTGCAGTGGGAATCTTTAAGGTAGTTCCTGAAAAAAAATGTGTTCTATTGAAATGGAGAATAAAAGCATTGCTTTGGCAAAGGGAAAGCTGTTTTACTGTGTGCCCCTGGTAATTAACCCGAGAAATTAATAATGAGAGATCCAAGTGTTCCTTCTTCTTTCATGAAGCTGAAAATGCCTGAAATGTTCTAACCAGCAGAACCTAGAAAGGGAGAACAAAGACCAAAAATTCAGGTTTGTTTGTTTGTTTGTTTGTTTAGTTTCTGTGCCAGGAAAACTCCCATCTGGATGTGGTCCTCTGGCCTTGGTTCTGAGGGGGTGGGGGATATCTCCTCCTGGTCTCTCATGTACGCTGGGTAAAACCTCTGCTGTAGGAATTCTCCTCTAGCCGGAATGCCTGACGTTCACAGGCTTCAGTTGTGTGTTTACACCTAACCTTCCAGTCCAGGCTTCAGTTGTGTGTTTATACATAGCCTTCCAGTCCAGGCTTCAGTTATGTGTTTATACCTAGCCTTCCAGTCCAGCTGTCCAGGATATAGGACACTTATCTTAGCAGGTTATATGGATTTGTTTTGAAAGGCATTTCACAATGGATGAAACAAATTTGAAGCTTGGGTCCTGTGCTAATAGTCATAATCCACGAGTCATAAAGGATTCAAATATCCCTTTCTGTTTTAGGCATAAACATATCCACATTCACATCCACATCCATATCCATGCCAAGGCTCACTTTTAAGTGAATCCTTTTTTGACTCCACTACCTGTCACTATTCCTAATATCCTGTACCCTACCAGAAGGATTTATATCCTTCAGTCCAGTGCTTTTGGACCTGGCAATATGTGAGAGCAAACAGTGGATTTTCTGCTGTTCAGATTCATCTGTTTCTTAAAAGTGAGTGCATAAACTCCCCAAAATTATTCCAGGAATTACCTGCAGAGCTAAAAAGTCCATCTGCCCACTGACTGACCAGCCCAGACTCAAGTTCAGTACCTGCTTGTACTTAACTGGGACCAGCTGGTTGGCTTCCTGCATATTTAGCTTGGATTATTCAGGGTTTTTACTAATTTTTTGAGCCTTTTCTTGAGGCTTTTTCTGGTCTTCTTTCATTTGGAAAATTTTAGAAGTTTATATGATCAAAATTATGTGTAAATAAAATCTCACGTTGTCAGTTACTAGTATTAATACTTCCATAGTCTTAATAGAAAGCTGCTCCCAACATGCCAATATTTGGATTTGCATGTGTATTTTTTTCAGAGCACCATATTAGCAACTTTCAGACATATTATGTTTTTCCAAATTAATATAAATATACTTCTTTTTTTTAGTTTTATTTTTAAATTTATTTCTTGTTTCCAGATGGAAATTCTGTAACTGCACCCCAAGAGTGTGTGCATGACTTTGTATTGTGAAATATAATTTAATTTCTACTATAATATCCTGAGCAATCCAGTTTTTTCTGGAGATACGGTGATCCTCTCCAATCCTAGAAATTTACTGCACCTTTGATCTGCCTTTGTCATCACTCTTTTGCTAACTGAGGTAAAATCTGCATTTCTTTTTGGGGGCTATATCTATATAATCTGTATATCCATTTATCTATGTGTCTATCACATTTAATCTCAGTTCTATCACTGTTGCACGATAGAGATTCTCAATCCTTTAGAAGGAACTACATAGTCTGTTTGGGGAAACCCCAAACATATGAATGTGCTTTATGCTGCATAAACCCTGAGCCTTGTACATACCAAATCTCCTCACCTTATCAGTTCCTGATGATATGAACAAGATAATGAGCAAAATCCCTATGAATACCAAAATGTCTTGTACACAAAGCTGATGGTAAAAGGAGAGGAACTGGTTGTGTCAAACCTCTGCCTTGCTGCAGGAGCAAGGTTGGTCTTTGGTCTATTAAATATATACACCCAGCACTCAGGAAAATAACACCTTGCTTTAGCACAGACACCCACCTGCCTGCTGGCACAAGCAGCTTGTGGCCACTTGTTATTCCCCTATGAACACTTTACCTCTGTTTTCATTTCTGTTCATAAATGGACTTTCTTGGATTCCTTTTCTGCCTGCTAGTGAAGGAGTCATGGAACAGTCCTTGCTCTCCACAGCACGTAGATGAGAATTTGTGCATTTAGGAATATGGGTCTAATGGAACTTCTGGAAAGAGCCTGATTCTTTGCAATGATTATACACATCACATAGCAATGTAGAACAGTTAATTGGAAAAGTAAATGTAACACATCTGGCTGTTACTTGATTTTCCTGCTGACATCATGTTTTTGCATTGAATTTAAAGTGAAAATACTATTTTTATATCCCTGTCTAGGCCTGCATTTCATTGAAGGTCAGTGAATACAAAGCTGACTAATAAGAATGAATATTTTGTATTGGAAAACACTTAAACAAGATAAACACAATGCATAAATCCAAACTAGTTTCTGTAAGGAGTTGAATAACTGTTTCATGCATATCTTCTTATCAGAATATTCATCATTACAGAAAGGTTTGTGCCTCTAAACAACACAAAACTGCTCTTCATCAGCATATTTGTATTGATTAAAAAATGGACATTCCAGCCTTTGACTCACCTGCTCAGGAAATCAAAAGCAGTGAGAGGAAATGAATATTCCGTATTGCCCTCTGCTGCAGGTGCCTTCAGCAGAAGCTGGAAGGACTGTCTCAGAGATGTGGCTGCATTTGGATCCCATGATTTATCAGTTGGACATACACAGGAAACAAGTAAGTGATGGGTATGTCACAACTACTTTGAAATTGCTTTTTTGTATTTTTTTCTTTTCTGTTGGCCTGGCTTTTTTAGAAGCATATGAATGCTCTCAAGGTGGGAGGTCTTCACAGTCTGGACTCTTTTTTATTTATCAAAGTTTTTATTGTTATGTGATCAACTAAATCTGAGATGTGGAACCATTTATAAAACATAAAGAGACTTGGGTAGTCTGTAAGTGTTTGCTCAGCCATTGCCACAGGGGTTAAATAGAAGCAGATGGTGGTGGGGGCTAGTCAGGAAGAACAGTAGTTTGTTCCCAAAAGAATGGGGCATGGAGATTGACTTTATGGATGTAATGGCCCTGAAGAAGTCACAGCAGGATTTCTGGGGGTTGTAGCAAAAATAATAATTTCTTGTGCATTACACATACCATATATTTAATAACCTTTGGAGGAGTTGCCTATTTTGTTTGCCAATTCGTCAACCACTTATATTGAAAAAGATTATTCCTCCTGAAGGAGGCTTTCTGTGTTTAATCAGATTATGGCACAAAGATCTTTAGTCCTTTTCAGCATTTGGGAAAAATACTATTTCCCACTACATTTAGATGCTTAATTCTTGAGTCTGCATTAGATCCATGGCCTGTTATTTCCTATATAAAGCCTATTTATAATCCCAGTTAGAGATAGTATAGCTGCTTCAAAGCTGCTTGCCAAAGCAAAAAAAAAAAAAAATCAAATACAAGAGTATTAAATCTAATTTTCTGTCCTTCATGTAAGACAAAAATACAATGTTATTCAAACTAAGGCAAAAATGTGGGGGAAGTTGAAACAATTCGGGCTGGCTCAGCTGTTTCTAATTTAACCAATAACCTTCTCAAATTCCTCAGAACTGTAGGTTTTACCTTTTAAAATGAGGAAAACACCAATGGTTTGCCATATACTTGAAATGTTTAAAAGGATAAAAAGGTGACCCAGAATGTTTGTGGACTGTTTGCTCGGTGTGTCAGTTCTGGTAAGAGTGCCAGGGCAGGCAGCTCCAGGCCAAGGGAGCGCAAGAGCATCAGCGAAGCGTTACAGGATGAAGATGGAGTTGATGCAGTCAGGCTTTTCTATGGAACGTAGGCTTTGTTAATGGACTGAAGCTGAAGCAGGGCAGGCTTAAAGTAGCTATTAGGAAACAATTCTTGGCTGGTGAGGATAATGGGACACTAGCATAGGTTACCCAGAGAAGCTGTGGCTGCCCCATCCCTGGCAGCGTCCAAGGCCAGGTTGGACGGGCTTGGAGCAACCTGGGCTAGTGAAAGATGTCCCTGCCTATGGCAGGGGATGACATTGGATGGGCTTTAAGATCCCTTCCAACTCAAACTATTTCATAATTCAATGCTTTCAAAAGCAAAGCTTTCAGCCCCGAGACATCAACCCCTGACTAGGAATCTGTGTCACGGAAGTGTAAATGTGTCCAGCCACACAGCTGTGTTTGTGAGCTCAGTGTGCTGTTCTGCCCTGCGGTGGGACAGCGGTGGCACTGGCACTGGCCCTGACCGGGGGCAGTGGCCCGGCCGTGCGGGTCACGGCGTCCCCGCGGTGCCACCCCTCGTGTGCTGTGCGGGGCTGGGGCTGCAGTCCCGGCGGAGCCAGCCCGTGTTCCCTTGACACCACTGGCCTTTTCCCCCCTCACATCTCCGGCCTTAGTCCCCCTCACACCGCCTGGCGAGCCCGGGGGCTCTTCGGGCAGGTAAAATGGGCTTTTGAGGCTAATTGCTGTAATTGGATTAAGCGTTGTAAAGGCCTCCACCCCGTGGCTGTTTTGTGCAATGAGCCGGCAGCACCAGGCATGGCTGGAATTTAACTTACCAGTCATGCTAGGCACTCTGCACGTTTTGCTTACTTCCCTAATGAGCCTTTTGGGAATCTTAAACCGTGTGAGAGGAATGTAAGGGATGATGTTAAAGTAGCGGTGTCCTGGGCTGTCCTTTGACCTGGTCACAGAGTCACAGAATATCCTGAATAAGAAGGAACTCACAGGGATCTCAGCCCCTGTCCCTGCACAGACATCCCAACAATCCCACCCTGTGCATCCCTGGGGGCGCTGTCCAAACACTCCTGGAGCTCTGGCAGCCTTGGGGCTGTGCCCATTCCCTGGGGAGCCTGGGTTCCAAACACCCTCTGGGGACGAACCTTTTCCTGATCTCCAGGCCCAGCTGCAGCCATATCCCTGGGTCCTGTCCCTGGGCACAGAAAACAGATCAGAGCTGTCCTTATGCTGTCCCTTGGGAAGAGCCACAGCCAGCCCCTGGGGAGCTCTGCCCTCAGTATCCTCCAGCTGAACAAGCCAAGTGCCCTCAGTCGCTCCTTGTATGGCCTCTCCAGACCTTTCACCATCTTCATGTCCCTCCTCCAGATTTTTCTCAAGGAAGTTGAAAAGAGAAAGAGGAGGATGCTGCTTGCATTCCTTTGCATGTTTGCGCACACTTTGTTTAATCTCTAGTGGATCTTAAGTGGACTTTGGGCTGGCCATGCCCATGTGCTGTGTGATCCTGTCTCTGTACCCTATGAAGCACCTTCTAAGTGCAGATCAAAACTGGATCACACTGTGGAACAGGTGGCTTTCTGGTCAGGCAAGAGAAAAAGCAGTTGAAATACCTCAGATGGCAGCAAAGAGCTGAGATATAGACTGGTTTTGTAAGTGGCTGTTGGCTGAGAGGAGACACTGAAAACTTCTTGCAGAAACCTTTTGACTGGATATGGCTGGCCAGGTTTAGAAGTTTTAGAATATAAGAGTATTTCAGTTGGAATGGACCACAAGAACCATCAGCCTAACTGCCTGAGCATTTCAGGGCTGACCAGAAATTGGAGCTTGTTGTTAAGGGCATTGTCCAAATGTTTCTTGAACACTGACAGGCGTGGGGCATCCACCAGCTCTCTGGGAAGCCTGTTCCAATGTCTGACTACCTGCTCAGTCCTGAAATGCTTCCTAATATCCAGTCTGAACTGCTCCTGGCACAGCTTTGAACCATTCCCACCCATCCTGACCCTGGATCCCAGGCAGAAGAGCTCAGCACCTCTCTTTGCACATTCCCTCCTCAGGCCTCTCCTCAACTCCTTCTCTCCAAACTAAGCAAGCCTCTCCAAGGACCTGCCTTCAGACCTGTCACCCTCCTCTGGATGCATCCAAGGACCTTCACATCTTTCCCCAGTGTTGGGGCCAGCCCTGCTCATGGGGCTCCAGGTAAGCCCACGCTGAGCCCAGCAGGACCATCCCCTTTCTGGATCAGGGCACCATGCTGTGTGCGATGCCCCCATGTTGGGATTTGCCCTCTGCTCTCTTCTCTCCAGTACTTCAGTGACATTCTGTCTACCTCGTGTGACACAGAGAGCAGCCTGAAGCAGAGAATGATTAAATTCCCACCTCCTTTCCTAACCCTGCTCAGCCTGACTTTCTGAGGCAATGATAGTGGATCCCAAGTGTGCTGTTCCCAAGAGGGACAAACACAACGGTACTGCACTGGGCTACCCTTTGTAAGCAGAATTTGTTCTTTCTTTCTCACATCCTCCATCTTTGGCCCCTGCCCCCGAGGAAATATGAGCTGCTTCTCCAGGACTGTACACAGCTGTGGTTTAAACAGTGCTGTTTGATCCTGAAGGTTGGTATGCCAGAGATTAGAGATCTTTATTTGATCATGAGAGCTGGGGTTCTGCTGAGGTTTATACTAATCCTCATTTCCCACTTAATAAGGTCTTTCAATATATTCTGAAAAGAGAGTTTTATTTAAAAAGTAGAATAAAATTGATCTTTGAAAGTCCCAAGCTACTGATGTCACATGAATATTCTCCACTTGTATGCTTCTTTCTGCTCTCTAAAGGAAAAACTACAAATTTCATCAAGACTCTAAGTGTATTTAACTAGATTAAACCAAACAGATCCTCTTTCTTTGCCATGTTAATTTTAAAAGAATGTGACCAATCTAAATTAATAATTGCTAATATTAATTGAAAATAAACCATGGACCACTTCTTGATTTTATCCATCCTTCAGCAGGTCAAAGTATTTGTTTCAAAATTACCTTTCTGCCAAATCCAGTGAGAATGTAAACAAGTTAGGTATTGAACTAATTTTCATTTCTTGTACAGATAACTAATTTTTCTTCCCAATTTCTTTCTCATTTCTTTGGCAAAATTGCCCTGGTCTGAAGACAGTCAAAGCCCGTTCTTAACCCACTATTCCCATTTCAAAGCTCAGGAGAAGAATTCCCAACAGTTTAATAACTGAGTTGTGCCTTTGGGTTTATGCACACGCTACTTTGTTCCTGCCCAAGAGCTCCAGGAAATGTCTCTATCCAAGATAGCAGATCTAATCTCTGCCTTTGTTACCATGACCTGGCACTGAGAGATAAGCTTTCCTTGAAAGCTGAGCTGTGACTGTTGTATGGGAGCAATATTTGGTGCAGCAACTTCTGCTTGATTAATAAAAATGAATAATTTAGAGAGCCAGTAATCATTACAGTTGGGTCACTTTGAAATTGAAATAGTGGGTAATGGGTGATTCTGAGCCCAAAAGGTTAACCAAGGGAGGTGGGATGGGGTCCTGAGCAAACTGATCAGTAAGGGGCATCCCTGCCACGGCAGGAAGTGGAAACATGATCTTTAAGGTCCCTTCCAATCCAAACCATTCTGGGATACTATGAAATAACGGAAATGCTTGTGAAGAGGGCAATTGTTTTACCTGAGCACTCTGTACCTCCAAACTCCATTCAACATACAGAGAAATCATCGCTAAGCACTAAACCAAAAGTTTTAGTGGTACTACTGCAGTTTCTATCTGATGTCTTCCACTGAAAGCAAAATCTTACTGCCTGCCTGTGGTAACTGTCCTAAATAAAGAGAGAAAAGACAAAAGAACAGCAACACACACAGACCTTTTTTAGGGAAAAAAGGCCAATTTTATTGAGGGGAGAGTTCGTATTTAAAGCCTGTTCCGATAGTCAGAACAGAACAGTGGTTCATTGGGATAAACATCCAGGAAAACATGTCTCAGGATGTATCCCATGGGAAAGACACCTGGTGTTCATCCTTGTTTTTCACCGGATTCCAACTTGTTTGCGACCATATTATCACCTTGGGAAATTTCCTCCTTGATTGCAGCTACTAACAGCTTATCAGTCTGAGAAACAGACAGAGCTCAAACTTGGGAGAAATAATTCTCCAAGCTAGCTCGCTAGATGTCCCTATCCCCACCTGCCTTGTACTGAAGGCTGTTTTGTTAGTTAAATAGCTAAAAATCATACAGTCACAGAATGGTTTGGATTGGAAGGGATCTTAAAGCCCATCCAATCACATGCCCCTGCTGTGGGCAGGGACACCTTCCATTATCCCAGGTTGCTCCAAGCCCTGTCCAACCTGGCCTTGGACACTTCCAGGGATCCAGGGGTAGCCACAGCTTCTCTGGGCACCCTATGCCAGGGCCTCACCACCTTCATAGGGAACAGTTTCTTCTGAATATCCAGTCTAAACCTACTGTCTTTCAGCTTAAAGCCATTTCCCCTTGTCCTGTCACTTTATGCCCTTGTACAAAGTATTTCCCCAGCTTTCGTGTAGGTCCCTTCTGCAGAACTGTGGCATCAGTGAAATAAAACTCCTACATTTAAAACTACTTACTGAAACCTTAGAATATTTTATTTTGCAAGAGATTGTAAATCTTCTGCTTCCAGATTTATTTGTTTTTAATTGGAGACCATCAAGAATAGTCCCTTGATGAGGCCATCTACAGTAGAGCTTCTAAAATACACTTTGGACATTGCCTACTAGCACTTATTGATCTGCAAAGAAGGTCCACTCCCTTTTTCTTGGGTTACTGAGTCTGTGCTGGGAAAATCACACTGAGCATCATAGAGTGGCACTAACAGAAAAGTTTAGTTGGATGCTGAATATTGCAGTTCAGCTGTGTGTTCTCTCTGTTTATTCTGGTTTTGAGGAGTGGATTTAGAAGTACTTTAACCATAACAAAAACACAACAATAAAAAACTCTGTAACTGTAAGCATCAGGAACTAAATGACTTTAACAAGTATTCCAAGAAGCCTGCAGAAATGGTTTGATCACAAGAACATTCCCAAATCCTGCAATACTGCCACTGGTGTTATTAAGCAAGAATAAATTTTATCTTGGCATTCAAGAAGTGTAGCAGAAAAAATATGATGCATTATCTTCCTGTAAATTATTTTATTGTACACAGTGAAGTTTATATTTTAAGTTATTAAAGTGTGAGTATCTTAAAAATCTTCATGGCAGCTCAGGAAGGCTGGGCAAAGACAGTATGTGTTTTTGCAGACACTTGAGATGTTCTGTGGCTGACAGACATGGAAAGGGCACTTCCCCTCACCTTCTGCTCATCTACAAGCCATGAAAAGGAGAGGTCTCTATATTTTACTGACTAGATTCTAAAACTCATGAAAATTAGTTTATTACTGTTGTTACATGTTAATTACTGGGTACAGACAGGGGTAGAAAGGAGTAATGCAAAGCTTTTCCAGCAGACCCATGGGCTTCAGCAGCACTCCTGCTAATCTAGGCCCTGCATTTTTGAAATTATTATACACGCCAATATACATGGCACCCTAATCAGTGGATTCAGAAAATCTTCCAATGGAAATGAAGTATACAGATAGGAGAAATGGGAAAGTTGATCAGGCTGCCTGTGTCTGGAATGTGGCCTCTGTTACTGAAGGAGCAGCTTATTCTGGGTCTGAACACATTGCCTGGTTAAACAGGAATGGTCTGATCTAGAGATGGCTGGAAAGGAAGTGAAGGAGCCTGTTCACCTCTTCAGGCCAGGAATGTGTTATTGTTTGTATTTAACTGGAATCAACATTATTTCTGACACCTTTCAGCATAACAGACTACCTTTTTCTTTCGGACTCTTAGACACAGGAGCCTGAAGACAGGAGGTAAATCTACCCAAGACTGGAGTATTGAAGTAGGATTTTGTCTTTTTAAGCATAGCTGTGATCATTCCTTACAGGAGCTGTCCCTGTGCATAGGCCAGTTGCTGCAGTTGCAGGAACAATTCGTTTTCCCAGCTGAGCTTATGTCATGATATGAATTAACCAAGATTCACTATGGTCCTTCAGAAAGGGCTTGGCATCGAGTTACACGAAGTGAATCTACTGCTCAGTCTTTTGGAGCAGAGGCAAGCCACAGGTAGTGAGCAGAGCATCACTTGATGCTCCACTGCGCTGGAGCAGAAAGGGCTTGCTTGTCTCACATGCCGCTGTGGCTCCAAACCAAATTTCTCTCTTGCAAGTCAGGCTTTATAAGAGGAGTTCAGCCTGTCACAGGGCACTGGCAAAGCTCACTTTAGACTGAGGTCTCAGAGTAGTGACAGGAACCACCGCTGAACTCACCACTCAGACTGTGACCAAGGGCTTTGGTGACCACAGGGGAATGACCTCTGCTGCTTACAGCTGGCTTTAACCCCACATTGCTGCTACATCAACCTCCTGAGGTCTATTCAGGACCTCATTTGACATCCACTAGAGCTGCAGACCAGTAGGTTGGCTTTGGTATGTGTTATAAGGTAAAGCTCAACAGCCTGCCAGGCTGTGCAGACCAGCTGCAGCCGTAGCTGTGGGTATTTGTGCAAACAATTAGATGTTCTCAAGTCTCAGAAAAGGAGCCTGAAATTCTGGCAGCATAGATGTGTGGCTCTTGGTCTCCAGTCTGCATAACTGCAAGCCTGGATGTTGCCACCAGCACCAGGCTCAGAGCATCATCAGCGCCTCACCCAGCCTCATCTCAGAGCCCTGCTTTGTGCTGGGTTCACTGTGACCAAAGAGCAACCACCCTTTGAACGGTGTTTGCTCGTGCGCGCTGACTCAGGAGCCTGGCCCCAAGTAGTGTCAGGGGACATTCAGATTGGATATTAAGAAAAATTTCTTCATGTAGGGTGGTGAAGCACTGTCACAGGCTGCTCAGGGCAGTGCTGGAGTCACCATTCCTGCAGGTGTTTGACAACTGAGCAGACACAGCACTTCATGATATGCTTTATTGGGCACGGTGGGATTTGGTTGAAAGTCAGACTCTGTGATCTTGGAGGTCTTTTCCAATCTCCATGATTTGGTGATTCCTTCCATCATTAACGCAGAGCTCCTGATACTGCTGGTTCCTACCTTGGGCTCCTTGCACTGTGCTTTGCAAAACCAGTGCAGAGAAGGGTACAAATGGTCTTGCCTGCGGCAGTGAGTGCTCTTGGAAACACCTGAGCTCTTTCGGTGGAAAGCCAACAAAATCACCCCAGAGCAGACTTTTTATCTGGAAAATTTCAAACCAGACCATGAGTCGAACAAATCAATAAGGCCCTGAAAGCAGGTTCAGAATGGAAACTGCCAAGTAACCTGATGCCAAATGATGAATTAGCCATTACTGTCTGTCATGTGTTTCTGCATTAACAACTATGTTCTGTAAGGGGAAACTGTTTTTATCACCCTTTCCTATGAAAGGCTTTTTATTCTTATTATGAATAAAGGCTCAAGTACACTCTTACTTAACTCATCCCTTTAATCCTAGAAAATGCTATACCTGACAGAAGGCTCACATTTCACACCAGAAGGAAAAACAGACAATAATGAAAAAATTTATATGCAAAACATTCCAAGTTTTAAGAACACCTCTGTTATGCCAAGAAGAGTGTGACTGTGGAGAATACAGCCCAAGCTGCTATAAAACTAGCTCTCCACTACCTAGAGGTCTTGGAAAGTTATTCTTGTTAACTACTGGGGAGGTGCTAACTTACAGTCTGGAAGGATTTCAAAGGATGCTTTGGTCTTTATGGGCTTAAGTGTAAAAACTGAAACTGCAGACTGAAAATAATAACTTAAAAATTATGAACTCATAAATTGGGTGAACTTGGTTTCTTCAAATGCTGGAAAAACACATCTCACATGCCTGAAGATATTTAGTGCTCTGTGGCTGAAGAAATCTAAAGCAGGATTTTTAATAATGTGAGAAATATTTAAATCAGCCAAGTTGACACACACACAAAAATATAATATTGAGATTGGAACTGTGAACTAACACATTCATGCAGATGAGGAAAGGTGGGGAGAGACATGCCAAGCAATTTTCATCAGAGTCTCAGCCTGTACAGACAGGTACCTGGAATCTGGACTTATGTTAGGTTTAAAACAAAATACTTTTCTGACAGGCTTAAAAGGAGCAAAACTACAACTCTGGAGAACTAAACATTTATTTTCTTCTTTGCTATGCAAATGGCACAAACACCAAACTCATTCCCATTCCTGAAAGGGTTCAAGGCCAGATTGGACGGGGCTTGGAGCAACCTGGGCTAGTGGAAGGTGTCCCTGCCCATGGCAGGAGTGGAATGGGATGGGCTTTAAGATTCCTTCCAACCCAAACTTTTCTAGGATTCTACTGTTTGTTGTTCCATGAAGTAGTTTTATTTCATGATTTATGATCAAGGATGCCTAGATTTCTTTCATTTCAGCTTTATCAGAACACACCCACAGGACAGCTCTATCTAATTTCTGTCATGGGGTGTTGATTTGATCCTGAGCCCTAACACACTCCCCCTGAGAAATTAAAACTAGAGGAGTTCGTTCCAAGGCATGGGGTGCAGTAATTAAGCTCATCTGTCAACTGCATTCCAGAGGATAGCTCCTGGTATGAGAGGAATGGGATGCTTTGTGATTTTATCTATGGTTTGAGTGTCTGTCACTGACTCCAAAACAAGTTTTTGTCTGTACAGCCAAGTGGCAAAGCAGCTGCCCTTTGTAAGAGGATTATGATATTTGAAGTAATTTCCTCTTCTTTCAGAACCTATTCTGGGTGTCAGCCAGGAAATATTGCTGCTTGCCTGACAGATAAGGGATTGCAGAGCTATGTTCTGGACTAATTCTGTATGCCCTGCATCAAACATCTCACCTCAAGTCCTTCTGCAGTGTATATGACTCATAGCAATAAAAGAACTGAAAATAGTTCTGCATGTCCAAAGTTGGTATTACATGTTATAGGCTGTCATGTGATGAAACTTTTGTAGATTTTTCTGAATATCAAAGTTCATTTTAAGTAATTCAGAACTATTAAGGAGACAATGGAAAGATATTAAATGCTAGATTTTCTCTGGTCAAATTATTAAACAAATCTATCATTGGACCAGTTTTGAAAAAATATAGGTAAATACATTTTTCCCCAAATATACAAAGTACTCTTGCTTTTTGAATTCTCCTATCACTAAAAACTCTCAGTGCAACTTAATTTACTTTCCAGAAAACCTTCCTGTAGAAAATACTTGTGTAAATATTATGTACAAAACATTTGGACATAGGGATGGGTCTGTGTGTATCTGTGGTGTTTGCTGCTATTTTAAGGTTGTTTTCAATCTCATGTGAAAAGTAATTTCATTTTATATTCTCTAACTTTATTAAAAATAAGGCTAAAAATCCATTCTTTCTGTAATCCCTTCTCCCAACATCTCGTTGTGATATACCAGCAGAGGGAGATAATGTTCTTGTTCTTCCTCTTGCTTCCCTAACACAGTCTGGTTGCCTAATTTTAAAGGTATTGATAACCCTGACATGGTCAATAGAATATATTGAAATTCTCCAGAATACAATCCCTGTCAAGGACAAAATTTTAATACACCTTTAAAAAATATTTTTCAAAAAATTCCTATATGCAACAGCAATTACTCCAGTGATGAAAGCAGTAACTGTGTAGTAATTTTATCTGTTTTCATAGAATAGAAGGTTTTCATAGAAGGTTGGAAAAGCCTTCCAAGACCATTGAGTCCAGCCATTCCCCAGCACTGATCAAAGTGCCATGTCCTCACATTATTTGAACACCTCCAGGGATGGGGACTCTGCCACTGCACTGGGCAATCTGTTCCAATGCCCGAACACCCTTTCCATGAAGAAATTTTCTCAGAAATCACCATTCTAAATCTCCCCTGGTGCATCTTGAGGCCATTTCTTATCATCCTTGTTTTGTTACATCTCTATATCTAGTTCTCTATAAATATAACTTGATGTAAAGTTCATGCATGCAATTTAATGCATATACATGGGAATTTTTTGGAGAAATCAAATGGGAGATCTCCATGGACTGGAAGAGGAGCTCCAGGTGTTTAGGGTGGATGTGGACACCCATGGTCAGTGGAGATACTGATATTTTAGGGGCAAAGAACCGTGCACTGTA
The DNA here is from genome assembly GCA_013397375.1 of Toxostoma redivivum. Taxonomy (NCBI): domain Eukaryota; kingdom Metazoa; phylum Chordata; class Aves; order Passeriformes; family Mimidae; genus Toxostoma; species Toxostoma redivivum. The sequence goes on from VXBI01001042.1 coordinate 161,620, forward strand.
TTTAATACACAACCACAACTAAGGTTTGCATGATGACATGGCTGTGGAATAATGGATAATTAGCATGAATTCCCCATGTGCAGAATTAAAAAATTGAAGTACAGGATTTATTGATCTTCATGGAGCTGATCTTGAAAAATTACCTTTATGGCATGGCTCTTCTTTTGCTTTCAGTGTGTGATAATGTTCCCAGTGTTTTCATAAAGAAATACATTACTTCTTTCATTAGGTATTTAATATCTTGAAATCTCCATCCATCAGTTTATCTTCTCTTTTGTTTTTCCAAGTAAGCAGCAGAGCAGGTCCTAACTTGGTCCTGGTCTTGCTCCATAATTGTATTAATGAAGGCAGCAAGTCTGCTTCTGAGCCAGAAACAAAACTTTTGACCCCTGACATCTATGTTATGATCACAGGATGGCCTGTTTTATAAAACAAATGTTTTATAACCAAAAGCAAAGTGATTTCATCTTGCAGATGAGAGATGATTCAGTGCTAAAGCGGGGTGAAATGGTCTCTTGGCTCAGGCACAGGGTTTATTAAACAAACTACTCCAGTTGCTACAGCTACTTATGCTTGTGTCTCACTCTTTTTCACTGGGATGTGAGAGTTTGAAATGTTTTAAACTGTGAATCAAACGGACATTTATATTTAAGCAAACCTCTGTGGAACAGAAAGAAGATTCAAAATGGCAGAAATGTTGCTGCAAGACTTGTAGATCCTTCACAATGTAGAACACACAGCATGTTAAAATATCTAATTTTTACAATTTTTACATGAAAATCTGCCTGTCATCAGAAATGTTTGTAGAACACAGGGAATTGCTACCATACGCCTGTCTGTTTTGATTCTGCTTTAAAGCATTAATTGGCAAAGCCATGAAATATTAGAGCCGACTGAGTTTAAAAAGGAAGCAGGAGCCATAAAACACAGGATGGCCAGAATTCAGCCAGATACTATAGGTGTGAACATTTCAAACCAGATTTCAGTTCCCAGCTTATCTCTATAGCTGTAGGGTAGGAGCAGGGAACATAGCCTGTAGCTTAGTTTCAGATTCAAACCTTTTGGGAAAGTGGAGATCAGAAACTTGCAGTTCTTCAGCATCTGGATTATGTAATAAAAAACTTAATTCCTACACAGATGCTAGAATCTAAGGGTTTCCTTAACTAGAGCAGGTTGTTTCTAGTCATGTGGATGCTGGAGAAAACTCACAACGTGTTATCCTTCTGAAGAGTCAGAAGGCAGAAGTAGAACAAAAGTTACATACATCCCATTTTTATATTAAATCACAGCTTTTTTAATATTAAATCACAATGTTGACAAAGGTAAGGCACCTCCAGAGAGGAGAGATGAGTACTAAAAACACACTGTCCACGTGTGAGAGCAGCTGCACAGCTGCAAACCAGAGGGCACAGGCTGGAAATGGGTCAGAGGTTATTCGATCCCTTCAGAGTCTGAACCCTCATCATATAATGGCATTCACATTACAAAATCTTCCCCAGAAGTTGTGCAGGTCTTTTCATGGTCTTTGTAGATGAATATGAAAGATTATAACAATAAAACCACAGATTAGTCTATCAGCCCTTTCTCTTTTCTGCACCTTGCTTATCTTTCCTTGCAGATCTCTAAGCAGCAGCTCCAAGTGAGCTGCATTGCCTGCTTCCAGGCTCCTGACATACCTGCTAATTCCTGTTGTAGCATTCCTGTCCTGGGATGACACTTTAACCCTGTCCTTGCCAAAACAGCATAGGTTCTGTCTGCATGCAAGAATTTGAAACAAAAATGTTATTTTTAGTTTTAGAGCAGTGAATTTGCAACTCTCATGTGCAGGACCAGAGTGTCTGCATACATAAAATATAAAGACAGGACTAAAGGCTGGTTAAGCAAATATGGTCAGTGAACTGGAGAGCTCTCACTCTGCAGTACACACTCTTCTCACAGGGAGAGCCAAAGCCACCTATCCAAAACAAACAGCAACCATTCCCTCCTTTTCCACAGTTAATCAAGTTTGGGGAAAAAAAAAAAAAAAGAAGAAGAAAAGGAGGGATGGGACTTTTTGGAGGAGTTGGAAAAAAAGCTTTAAATGCTTAAATGCATAAAAAGTTTTATGGAGTTCCAAAGGAAACAAAATATGTCTCTGACAAGGTAGCCCAGATTATCTGGGATACGTGCAGAACTTGCTGGGCAGGAGAGAGGTGTCGTGAGAAAGAGCTCTGGTGGATGCAGCCTGCTGCGAGTGGTCCATGGGATCCCAGGAGGAGCATCTGTTTTGGGACCAGCAGTTGCACTGTAATTAGAGAGCAGCATCAGCTTTCAAAACAATAATTTTGATGTTCTCCTTCAGATGGAAACTTGAGTTTTGAAGTGGAGTCTTGTTTATTATATGAGGATCAAACAGGCAGCTCTTTCCTCATTAGCAGCCACTGGACAGTAACTATTTTTAGCTGCAAATTACAAAATGGGGCAGATTCAGACAGAAGCACAGAGGGTGAAAAGTATTTCCTTCCCAATCTTCTAAGCTAGTATATGAATTGTATTCGTTTTAACTGAGATGAGCTAGAAAAAGGAATTAAACAACTTAATTCTTTATTCCACCTCAGCCAATACTTTACAACTGTCCAGGATAAATACATAGGGAAAGAGTCATGGACTGTTTGGGTCGAAGGGACCTCTAAAGGTCAGCTGACCCACACTTTGGCCACACTCGGTGTGGTGGCAAGGGTTTAAACTATTAAGACCACATCTGTTGGATTCTTCCATGCTACCAAATTGCATAAAGAAAATGTTAAACTCTAGCCCCAAAACATGCACAAAAAGATGATCAAGGTGAAGTTAGAAACACTCAGAATTAGGAAGTGAGAGTATAACTGAAATATCTGTGCATACAAAGGAGACTCCAGTGGATCTCATGAGGGTGGCACCCACTGTGGCAGAGCCAGGGCTGCTCCCTCTGGGGTACCCTGACACTTCTCCCCTCCATGTCTTGCCCACAGCCCCCCACTCTGATAATCCCCAGGTGTTCCTGCCACAGAGCACTCCCACAGTGACATGGCCTGACCTCAGAGTGCCTGTGGTTTGCTCTCATTCTGGCATCATATCAAAACCTTACTGTAGAGTATGTCAGAAGGAGCACAGAGATTTCTTTTTTTTTTTTTTTAAATAGACAAATCTTTGGCAAACTATGAAAACCATTTCATTGGAAAAGAAGAAAAAAAAGTCATTCCTCTTGCTACAGGACTTTCTTCCTGCAAATTTCAAAGGCCTGCTGTGAATAATAGCGTCAGAGCTTCCAAGCTGCAAGGCTATTTTATAGTGGAAAGTGTGAGGCAACCAAAATAAATATCAGTTCCCACTGTTACAAAATAAAGATTTTGCTTTATGTTGTACCTTAAAAGCCATGTTCAGGGATGTGTTTTTTGGGACACAGAAGTAGGTACCCCAGAGGGTTATTTTTTCATATAGGCATTGGGTTTGTTCACAGCAAATTGGGAAATAATTCGAGACAGAAAGAACACTATGGCTTTCTTTATGATACAAAACATAACAGGAATTTGTCTTCCTAAAGGACTGAAGGCAATCCTTAAATCCAAATGCTGCCAGTCCTTAGGATGTTTGAAATACATATTCCTATTTAATGGCATGAGTGCATCTCTCCTTACACAATTTGTGAGTATTTTTGACAAACCTGGTCCTAGTTTTCTGCTTACAGAGTTACAGATGAGACAAGTTTTCCATGGTTTGGGGTTTTATTGTGAATGCTTCGCACAGCTCTGGTTATGTGTTTCCTTTTCATGACATCAGTGGTGAAGGGGAGAAAGAATGTAAACATCTGCTTTTTATAATTCAATTCCAGGCTTATAACTTGATTAGGATAAGCAATGTTTCTACATGATTTATTTTCCAGTCACAACAATGTGCAGTTTTAGCAGCAATTTGAAGATTAGTAAAATAAGGATGGAAACTAATGAGGTAAATCCTGCTTCATGGTCTACCTTTTTGAACTACACTGAACATTGTGCAAAGGCTGGGGATTTCCCTCCCACTTAGCGTTTAAAATGATGTCCCGTTATTCCCCACAGTGCAGGATGCAGCCCAGGGAAAGGAGGCTTACACAGCAGTGCTGAGATGAGCTGCAGCAAAAGGGAATTTGAATTTGGCTCCTGACTCTCTACAGAGTCCTTCTGTGTGGCATTGGGTCAGGACTGAGTTTTCCGAAGATGCCTGTTGGGACATTGCTGCATCCCTAAACAACTAAGATAGGCCTGATATATAAAACCTTTAATCTCTTCCATCACTGGAGTGGGGTTAAAACTCCACTCTGGTTGCTTCCCTTCCTTTGTTTTTCCAGGGTTTTCTTGCACCGGGAACTGACAGTGCCTGAAGCCATGGTCCTAGTCAAAGTCTGGAGTATTTCCTACTCCCTTTAAACTATTAAATTTAATGATATGCTGATGGGCGCTGAGGAGGGCTTCATTAGTAGTTGTATGTGTAACTGATGGCAAGGGACAGCCAGGGCAGAAGCGCATGTCAGAGTGATTTCAGTCTTGTATCACGTTTCCAATAATAAAACACTAAAAATCACAGAATCCCAGAATGGTTTGGGTTGGAAGTGACCATAGAGCTCAACCAGTCCCATCCCCTGCCATGGGCAGGGACACCTCCCACTATCCCAGGACAGAGTTCCAAGCTCTGTCCAACCTGGCCTTGGACACTAAGGGATCCAGGGGTAGCCACAGCTTCTCTGGGCATCTGTGCCAGGGCCTCTCCACCCTCACAGGGAACGATTCCTTCCCAATATCCCATCTAACCCTACTCTTCTGGGACGAGCCGGCACCGCCATCCTCACCTGCGGCAGGTGCGGGCACAGACCTCGGGCGGTGAGGGACAGGTCCTGCTGGGGGGCGGCCGGGGCGGGAGGACCCCAGGTGAGGGGGGAGCTCAGGGTGAGGGCGGAGACCCCGAGGTGAGGGAGTGACCCCCAGGTGAGGGCAGGACTCGGAGGACGGGGCGGGACCCCGGCGTAAGGTCGGCGACCCCGAAGTGAGGGAGGGACCACAGGTAAGGGAGGGACCCCGGGGTGACGGCGGAAACCCTGAGGTAAGGACGGCGACCCCGAAGTGAAGGAGGGACTCCAGGTGAGGGAGGACCCCGAGGTGAGGGCAGGGGCCGCAGCGGGCTACGGGTAGGAGGACCGGGGCGGGGGGCCGCCG
>VXBI01001042.1:166842-325717 GCA_013397375.1 Toxostoma redivivum
GGGTCCCCCCGCAGCCCCCAGCCGGTCCCCCCGCGGCGGCAGCTGCAGCTCCATCCGCAGCCCCGGCCGGCAGCAGCAGCCCCGCGGCACGGCCGGGGCTCAGCCCGGTCCCTCGGGGCGGCGCTGCCCCAGCCCTGCCCGGTAGGGAAGGCGGAGCGGGGCCGCAGGCGCGCGCAGACAAAAGCGGCGGCGCTTCCTGCGCCGCGCCGGAGGGGAGCGGGCGGTGGGCGACGGGCTCCGCTCTCCCCTCTCGGTCTTTGCTCCCCTCGGTCTGCCCTCGCCCTTCCCGGTTTATCCCCGCGCTCTCCCCGGTCCGTGCCGGGTCTGTCCCCGCGCTCTCCCCGGTCCGTGCCGGGTCTGTCCCCGCGTTCTCCCCGGTCCGTGCCGGGTCTGTCCCCGCGCTCTCCCCGGTCCGTGCCGGATCTGTCCCCGCGTTCTCCTCGGTCCGTCCCGCTCTGTCCCCGTGTTCTCCGCGGTCCGTCCCGCTCTGTCCCCGCGCTCTCCGCGGTCTGTCTCCGTTCCCCCGGCCCAGCTGCCGCCAGTGCCTTTCCCGGCCGCCGCGGGTGCGGCGCGATGTCTGTCGGTGGGAGCCCCGGGGCGCTGGGCACGGTGCTGCTGCTGTTGCTCGCCCTACGCGCCCGCGCCGTGCCCGAGCCCGAGGCGGTGCCCGAGGGAGCCTCCACCCTGGCCTTCGTCTTCGATGTGACCGGCTCCATGTACGACGACTTGGTGCAAGTTATCGAGGGCGCATCCAAGATCCTGGAGACATCACTGAAGAGACCCAAGCGGCCGCTGTACAACTTCGCGCTGGTGCCGTTCCACGACCCCGGTAGGGCATTCCCCCCGGTGGGCCGAGTGGGACCCGGGCCGGGGAGGGCAGGAGCTGGGAAGGGCAGCAAGGAGCTCCCGAGGGCTGGCAAAAGGTTAGGTTTCCTGCGCTTGCAGAGACTAGAGCCTAAATATTCCTGTCCCATAGTTGTCCTTGCCGCACGCGTTTCTCTGCTGAGGGCGAGTAACAGTATGTGATCACCACCTCCCTATCTCTCTACAAAGCTTCCCAAAGCCTTCAGGATAGACTAGAATGGGCTCTAAATGCGCTTTGTGCACCAGAGTATCTTAAAGGTTCAAATATTCCCCTTAATTGTTCTGATATGAGCTGAAGTAGCGTCAGTGAACGGCACATTGTAGTAGTAACGGTGCTACTGATTTTTTTTTCCAATGCTCTTCTATTGGAGTGCACCTAAGAACATGCATAATGCATTTGCACTCTTCCTCCTGTCTTACTCTCCCATGTTTACATTCAGAAACTTACAATGAAATGATCCAGAAGCTTTACATGGTATGTTTTGTTTTGTTTGTTTCCCTCACCTTTTTTCTGTCTTCCGCTGTACATCGTGCATTCCTCTCAGCATCTGTTTTTTGTTCCCTTCCTATCCATTTTCTCTGGCTTTCTTCCTCTTTCCTTGTCAAATTATTCTGTTGACTTGAAGAGGAAATAGGAACAGGATACCCCAGGCTGGTGATATGTGCTGTACTGTGCAGTAAAACCTCCCTTAAAAAAAAAATCAGAAAGTGGGAAAAAGCCCTTGAAAATTACCTTATGGCTTTAGTTCCCATGGAATATCTCAGAATATGGTATTCTCAAAATCAGTGCTTAAGAGTTCCATTTTCTCAGGGATGTCAGCAAAAAAAAGGACATCTTTTCTATTTCCCCCCAGTAACAGATACTTCTGCTGACAATATTTTGCTATTGGTATAAATGCCTTAAACCAAATGCTTAGAAAATTAGAGGGAATAGCTTGTATAGGTTCTAATTTTTTATTATGAAGAATTCTTCATTGTGGTATCAGAGTGTTCTATCACAAAAGGGTTGTTACTGTTTCCACATTTGATGTAATTTTCTTTTTGTTTTCCCTCTGTTCACCCTTAACCCCCTCCCCCCCCTTTTTTTTTTGTTATTTTATGGAACAAGCTTATATGGAACTTAAAAGGCATCCTGCCATAGAAATAAACAAGAAGGGAAAGATTTGGCTCGAGTGTAGAACCTAGAACTCTTTTATATCCTAAGCTGATAGATCTCTTTGGAGCTCTTTTTCCGTGGAATGGCCAGAAGATCAAGAGGATGGGTTGGGAATGTTTTGGTGTGGTTTTCTCACAATGATAGCACATCTTCAGTGAGCAGAAAAGGATTCAGTCTAGGAATTGATAGTTCTGTTTTTCAGAGTGATTGGGTAACTTTCATCCACAAGAGCAAGAAGATATTGTGTGGTGCACTTGTAGTTGGCAGGTTTGTTTTGTGGTCCTTTGTTCTTGTGCATCCTAAGTAGAAAGAAATCTCAGCTTTCTCTCATGGATAGTCCTCTGCTTAGTTCTCATCACAGACCACCTTTCATGTCCTCTGTTTCAATAGCTTCTCTTTTCTTTTTCATCGCATATGTTTTCAGTTTTTCTTCTGCACATTTTCAGTTCTTTTTTCTGTCCTCCTCACATTCTTGCTCCCACTGCCTCTCCAGGTTCTTTCTTAGTGTTCCAGACTGACTCCTTTGACCATGCTTTGCTGTACCACCCTTCCTTTGCTCTGTACAAACTTCACCAGTAACAAATCCACTGCCTCCTTCCCCTGCTTGAGTCACATTTTCCCACTCAGTGACTCCTTGCTTCCTTGCCTCCTCCCCCATTCCCTCTCTTTGCCCAGGAGATCCCTTTCCTTGGCAAATGTTCGACTTCATTCAATGGAGTGACTGAAACTTAAACCTGCAGAGAACTGACCTATGCAGCACAGAGCTGCTGGCAAACGTGCCTCAGAGTATCCTGTTACACATCTCTGTGTGGAAGTCCAACTTCCCTGAGGGGGCCTTACTTCTTAGCGTGATGGATAACTTGTGAGGGCAGGGAGCTCTCTCAAAGTGCAGGAGGGACAATTTTCAACTTCATTTTGTCCTAGTTTCTGAAAACTATTTATTTGATCTTTCTCAGAGTTAGAAAGACACACTACAGGCCAATGTGTTGAATTCTGTGGATGTGTAAGGTCCAGGTCTGACTGCTGGTCATCTGTACTATACATCTGATGATGACCAAGCTGAGGCACTTGAAAACAAAATGCAAGAAATGCTGTTGTGGCCACTTCAACCTCTTTTTTTTTTTTTTTTTTAATTTTATTTTATAGAGAAGTAACTTTATTCAAGAACCTCATAAAAACATTGCTTGGCCAGTATTTCACATCATCCAATTCATTTACCTAGTATTGGTCTATCTGAAGGTTCCTCAACTGAATTAATGAGCATGAAGCTTTTTTTTTTTTTTTACAAGTTATGTTGTTATTCACTCAATCCTTCTTCCAAAAAAAAAGAGCTTTATATGTAGCTGCCTCACAGGCAAATTTTCTGGGTATTTTCATGAGGTGCTGCGGTCCCTGGGGTATATGGGACTCTGCAAGGGATACAGATACAGTTGGGGCTCAGGTCCAAGGAGCTTCTCTTTGAATAAAGGTCCCTTGATGCCGATACACTATTGATAGGTAATTGCAATTTAAATTGGGTATGGATTTGGTTTCAAACTCCATTGTTTTCCTAGTCTGTGTTGCAGAGTGCACTTGACATCCCACAGGGTACAGCTGGATTGTAAATAATTTTGTAAAAATGTAGTCTAGCAGAATATGGGAGAATTTTTAAATAACTCGAAGTGCTGCATTGAGGCACTGGAGCTTGTCCAGGGAAGGGAACAGAGCTGAGGAAGGGGCTGGAGCCCCAGGAGCAGCTGAGGGAGCTGGGAAAGGGGCTCAGCCTGGAGAAAAGGAGGCTCAGGGGAAAACTGGCTCTGCAGAACTCCCTGATGAGAGAGGACAGTCGTGGGGGTCGGGCTCCCAGGGAACAGAGACAGGATAAGGGAAAAAGGCCTCAAGCTTTGCCAGGGCAGGATCAAGTCGGACATTAGCGAAAACCTTTTCACAGAAAGGCATGTAAAGCATTTGCACAGACTGCCCAGGGTGGTGTTGGAATCCCCATCCCTGGAGGTGTTCAAAAACCAAATGCATGTGGCACTTGGGGACAAGGTTTAGTGGTAGTGGTGTTGGGTTGATGGTGGGACTTGAGGATGTAAAAGGTCTTTTCCAACCTGAATGATTCTGTGACTCCATGATTGAGATATGCCAATGTACTGAGGTGTGTGATGGTAGATTTAAATGTAGTGCTTTCTCTTCTGCAGTGGCATTTTGGTAAAACAGGAATACAAGTATATTTTTGGTATCAAACCTGAGGCTTTTGGCACAGAATTGTGGCCTATGGAAAAATTTGTCATGGCTTGCACATTCCTATACCATGTACCATCTAGTGGGATGCAGAGAGTTCAACTTTGGAAAATCCTTTTGCTTTGGATTCTACTTTGTGAATAAGCATGTGCAGTGCTTTAACAGATTACAGGGAATTTTTTTATTGTGGGCTTTCAATGCCTAAACATGATCACAGAACTTTTGTAGATAGTGAAAAGGGCTGTTGACTAACAAGTCTCTTGCCAGACTTGTGTTCAATGGAAAAACTGGTGTGGGGGGTGGAAAATTGTCCCAAATTTAAGAAGAGTTGGCACAAGAAAATTTTCAACTGGAGCTGAAGCTGAAGATCAGCAAATGCTTTTGTAGTTGCGTGTTGTGGGTCCTGATGTCCTACTAACTCCCATTGTATCCTGTGGAAATGGGATTGAACTTGGAATGTCTTTATTTAACATCTGTGGCCAGTTTTGCTATTTTTTCTTTATGCCATTAAGGAATTTTGGAATGGAAAATAAGCCTGAGAGGACAAATTCATCTCTAGTATTTTTCTGTAAAGCTAATGGAATTATACCAGTCATAACTCACTCTGTGTGATTTAATCAAGCATTCCTTTAGTGCGAATGACTATTCTATAGACCAAACTCCAGTAATTAATTAAGACAAAAATGAAGGGAATATATAACCTCTGGACTTCCTAGAGTAAAGGATGGTGTTTGCCTGTCCATGCTCTGCATATCTACAGAACTCTGAGCATCTCCTGACCCTTTTCCAACAAATCAAGAAGGAAACACTGTGTGAGAAAAGGGGAAACATTAATAATGCTTAGTTTAGATGGGAAAATAGTACTGAACTTAAGTCACATAGTGTGTAGAACTAAGAATACTTTTTTTTTCCTTGATCCCACTCCTCTCTTTTGAGAGAATAAAGCTTTTTTCTATCTTGAAGTTATGCACATAGCTAAGCATGTAGTTACGTTTAACTGTAGTCTCCTTTCTTTAACAGACTGGCAGGGCTGTGTCCATAACATGGTTAGGCTCCTGAGCCACATACTAGCTTGGATCAAGTTCAGGAGGTTATATGAAAAGTCTGGGAACTTTGAGTTTTGCAGGTTTGATGGTTTTTTTTAGAAATTATAATGAAGAAGTAATGTTTTTTCCAGAGGAGGAATTCTATGAAATTAAAATTAGGCTATTAACGGAGTTAAAGTTGTTCGTACTTCCTGACAGAAAAAATACTGTGGCTATGTAGGTGGATAATGAAGGGAGAGGGGAATGCACTCCCGTGTCCATGCTGTACCCCCACTGCTGGATGGTATCACAGATGATGTCTCTGCCTCTTCTTCTCTCATCCAGCTCTTCTGATAGCACTTCTCCCATGTGCTGCCCTGCACTTTTGCATTCTTCTGTCACTTGAGGTCTTTGGCCTTGGGCTTTACTCTCAGATTTATGAGTGTCTAAACTTCTCAGGCAGATGCTGAATGTGTGTAAATCACTTGGAGAAGATGAAGAATGGCCCTTCTGGTGTAGCCTTGAGAAGAGGGGCATTATTTTCAGCATTCCCTCTGCTTCCTTTTTGGGATGGAAGAAGTGGTTCAAGACTTATTATTAGTTCTAGTAAAGAACAGGAACATGGCTGTAAAGAAACACTACTGTGGCAGTGGTTTTCAAATTGGGGAGAACAAGTTTAAGGGAAATGTGGTATTCTGTACCAGTATCTGAGTTTGCCCGCACCATGGAAGTGGTGCTTTTACAGGGGATGGGGGCAGCATGAGAAAAGATTGGTGTCACAGAAGCTGTGCCTGCCCCTGGATCCTTGGAAGCATCCAAGGCCAAGTTTGATGGGGCTAGGAGCAAGCTGGGCTAGTGGAAGGTGTCCTTGCTCATGACAGGGGTGAATCTGGATGGGCTTTAAGATTTCTTCCAACCAAAATCAGCCTGTGATTTTATGATTGTAATGAAAAGGGAGACAGCTGAAAGATGGAGAGGAATATGACCCTGTGTTCCTGTTCACATTCTAAGGCCCTCCTTACCTTCCTTGGTAGGTAAAACTGCTTAAACTGTTGGAAAACCGTCCGCTATTTGAACTAGACAAATTATTAGGTTGCCCAGGAGAAATAAACTGCTTAGCAGTGAAGTTTCTCTGGGCAAATATTTTGGGAAAACTGTGTGCTTATCAAAATCCCATCGTTTTTTAGGATAATGCATTGGTTTTGCATGACCTGGTTTTTGGTAGTGGGGGGCCACAAAGATAGCTCCTATGAAAAGCTCCTGGAAGCTTCCACCGTGTCCAGCAGAGCCAATCTCTGATGGCTTTGAAGCTGGACATGCTACTGGCCAAAACTGGGCCAATGAGAGACACTGGTAATACCTCTGTGATGACATATTTAAGAAGAAAATCAAAACATGGGTTTTTCATGGTCATGGATTTTTGCTCCTAGTCAGAGAAGAGGAGGAAGTGAGGATATGTGAAAGAAAACAACATGGGAACACCAAGGTCAGTGGAGAAGGAGGGGGAGAAGGTGCTCCAGGTGCCAGAGCTGAGATTCCTCTGCAGGCTGTGGTGAGACCATGGTGGAGCAGCTGTGCCCCTGCAGCCNAGCCATGCTGGAGAAGTTCATGGAGAGCTGTCTCCTGTGGGAGGGAAGGAGGGACCCCACGGTGCAGCAGGGACAGGACTCCTCTCCCTGAGCAGCAGAAGAAAATCTCAGTGATGAACTGACCCAAACCCCCACACCCTATCCCCTGTGCTGTCAGTGGGAAGGAGGGAGGGGATGGGGGAAGAAAAGGTGTTTTAAGGGCTCATTTTACTTCTCATTATCCTCCTCTGATTCTGTTAGTAATAAATTTCACTTTGCAATCTTAAGTTGAGCCTGTTTTGTCCTTGAAGTGTTTTCTCACGGTCTTTATCTCAACTCATGAAGCCTTTGTTAACTTTTTTCCCTCTTCTCTGCCCAGCTGCAGCAGGGGAGGGTGAGCGAGGGACTCTTGTGGGTGCCTGGCGTTGGGCCAGTGTCAAACCACGACAGATAGGGAAGAATTGCCTCAATTCTCTTTGGAAAGAGTAAGGTCAGAGGCCAAGAAAATTATGCTCTCCACTTAATTCAAGTAGTTGTGTTATTTGAGAATTGAGTGGCTTTTATATTGCTACCAAAATCAAAAGTGGGGAAAAAATTGGTAATTTAGGAAGTCTCATCTCCCTCTTCTTCTGATGGTTCACAAAATACCAGATTAAAGCTGTTGCAGCCGATCTGTCAGAGCAGTGCTTTTTGGTGGCCTTAAGCTTGTGAGCATCCCATCTGGCAACTCAAGGATGTGTAAGGACTTGGGTTTTTTTGGAGGCTGGTTTATTTTGAGCTTAGATACACAGTGACAGCAATAATGAGCGCGCATCCAAATTCTGAGTTTTTTCCTTGGTGCTTTAGGAGATGCAGTGTAAAGGTACAACTGTTCAGTGCTGTCTTGAGAGCAATTGACAAGCAGACTGGGGCATAATAACTGGGAATTCTGCTCTTTTGTGCTAAAACTGATGAAGTATTGCTATTAACATTTTACTGGTGACAATTTCAATGGTAAATACTGCTTCCCTAAAGCTCAAAAACTGCTCTGTGCTGTTACCACTACCAAGTGTTATTGTTGCTGTCACCAGATGAGTGGCTATCACCAGCCCCATGTAAGGGAACAGCTCTGGGCTGATAAGGATGAAGTCTAAAGTACTTACAGACATTTTCCATCTCTGAGGCTTCTGGGATAACTCTAGTGACCATGTGGGAAACAAGTGTTTGAAACCTTATTGTCACCCTTAACAGAGACATTGTGATATCTGTAAAATTAATTCCCTGTGATTGCATGGATGTTTTCTTGTTCCTCTAGATGGATTTATCTGGGGTAGCTGCTTATATAGAATACAGAAGACAGTAAGTATTGCCAGTGCCAGAAGCTCCAAAATCTGTGAGGCAGCCAAAACATTGTGACATGATCCAAAAACCTGTTAGAGCATCACTTACAACTTATTTTTCTGCTGTCTTAACTCTGCATATCCAGCCCAGAAGGTATGCACAAGGGTGAATTTCCCCTTTGATTCTTGAATCCTTCTGGCAAGGGAAAGTATTATTGTCCCTATTTTTATTTGAAGATACAGTAGAGATTCTTTCCTTGGGAAAAAAAAATGACAACGCCTCGAATATATAATTCTTTTCTGCTTTGAATTACAAATTATTTTTCATGTTACATTTGAAATTGTTGCCTTCAGCACTTAGAAGCTACTTGTTCTATTTTGCTTTGCTCTCCTCAGCTCCAGGCAGATATAATTCCAAGGAAAACTCTGCTGCTCATTAACAATGTATTTCTGTGCTGTTCTGTCCCTATAATTACTACTGATGTCATTTATCAGGTGAGTCTTTCTGTTTGTTAGCAGTGTGTGCCTTTTCCCTAGAGCTTCTGGAGTTTGCTTGGAGGAGAATTCACCTGTTGTGTCCCACATAGAAGTCACAGTACCCTTGTTAACTCAACTTTTAGGTACGTGACAATTCATAGAGAGATCTTCTCCCAGTTTCTTAACCACTTTTTAGACAAAGAAACTTCCTCAATCACCTTCCTGTCTTCTTTCTCCCACTCTGAATTTATCTCCCAGGAGTTACAGCAGCTTATGTTTCACACAATCACATGGAGAAGCCCAGTTAATCCTATTCATGGCAGTAATTGTTTAACACAAGGCTACACTGGCTACAGGTCTTGATGGGAGCTCTGTGGTATGGAAAGAAAAGAGCAATTTCTGCTGCTGCATGCATCTCCTGGATTGGTGTAAATGCACACAAATCAAATTCCTACTGCTGTAGTTAAAAAAGCAGATATTTGATGCAGATCCTCAAGTACTTTTAGGCTATGAATGAGCTGTCCCTCCGAGACAGATACAGTGTCCTGTTTTCATCTGGAGAAAACAACTGTTTTCTGAGAATGCATAGTAATGAAGTGAATAAAGAGCCATGAATATTGTAGACATCTTTATCTCACTTTAACTGGGGCCATAGTGTTCATTATACAGAGAATTGTCACAGAAATTGACAGGAGGAAGAAAGTTGACAAGGAGACCAGAGTATTTGCTTCTTGAAATGCCAAGCTTGCTCTTTTCAAGTGCCAATGCTAGCGGAAAACAAGGAAAAAACATGTCTTTGTGGTGGGAATTAGGATCATAGAATTGTTAAGAGAGGTTAATTGTTAAGAGGTTGGATGAGACTTCTAAGATCGTAGAGTCCAGCCACTAATCCAACACTGCCATGTTTGCCACTAAAGCATGTCCCCAAGTGCTGTATTGACATGTCTTTTGGACACCTGCTGGGATGGTGACTCCTCCACTGCCCTGGGCAGCCTGTTCCAGTGCCTGACCATCTGTCTGGTGAAGAAATTTTTTCCCGATATCCTTACCCTCCCCAGGAGCAACTTGAGGCTTTTTCCTCTCATCTTGTCCCTGTTCTGCAGGTACAGAGCCAAATTTTCCCCAGCTGCACCCTCCTGTCTGGAAGTTGTGCAGAGCCAGAAGGTCCTCCTTAAGCCTCCTTTTCTCCAGGCTGAGCCCCTTTCCCAGCTCCCTCAGCTGCTCTTGGTGCTCCAGCCCCTTCCCCAGCTCTGTTGCCTACTCTGGACATGAATTAATAGTAAATGAATGCCTTTACTGAAGAGAATGAAGTTGAGGTCTCAGGGGAAGACGAAGGAAAAGAACCACCCAAGACCTGAAAACTGGTGAAACTGACACTCTGATCCTTATTCCTTGCTCTGTGTGTTGCACTGCCATTCAGCAGTACTGACTTGATTAGGATCAGGCATGAGGCCATGCCCAGGTGCCTTTTGAAAGCTTACTCTTTTGTGATACAGGGGTGTGCTGTGTGTTACCTGCAGAGAGTGAACTGTACCTGTCCTGCAGAGGGGGCACGGAGTGGTGGGACTCCCTGTGCTGATACAAGTTGTGTTTGAGCTTTTCTTAACCAATGGGGAATAAAAGAAGATTGTATGGGGTTGTTGGTGGCTTTTTCAGTGCACCATGCAATATTCATTCTTGCATCCTGCTGGACCAACTTGTTAGAAACCCTAGAGCTATTTCTACTGTACTGTGAAAACAGGGAATGGTCATGACCCAAAGGCTGCCAGAGCTCCAGGAGCTTTTGGACAATGATATCAGGCATAGGATGGGATTTTTGGGGTGTCTTGTGTGGGGCCAGGGACTGAACTGAATGATCCTTATGGATCCCTACCAACTCAGGATGCTTTGTGATTCTATGGCTTGAGGTGACTGTCATCTTTTTTCTGACTTGTGCTTTATCCTTTGTGTGTGTATCAGAGTCTGCTTGGAATTCATACTAGTGTGGATTCACTCAGTGGAGAATCTGGATAAACCAGATTGTGGACTATAGAAAAGGAGCATATATTTCATTTAGTTAATGTACTTTGAATGCAGCTTAAAGTCTGGCAGGAGGAACCCCATAGACAGAGAGCCCTCAGATGCCAGTTACTATATATTTTCCAGTCAATGATTTGATTGTTGGCATATGCTTTGGTTTTGAAGGAGACACATGCATGAGAGGAAATATTGAGAACATACATTTTTCAGTTTGCAAATGGCAAAACAGTTCCTCTGTTGAAAGAGAGTGATGGTGTTACTTGATCAGCTCTATGCCTTGGTAACCAGCAGTTTTGTTAGAAGGAATAGGATGGATTTAATGAAATGTGCTCTGGGCTGGCTGCTTTTTGTGCTTCATTACTCCAGCCAGGGAGAATGTTTTACCCCTCACTTACGTTGTTGAACATAATGTGTCTTTTATAACTGTTGCTGGTGTTTAGGATTTCCTGTTTGAAGTGTGCTGCTCTGAGATCATATTTACGAGATCCTTCAGTGATGCTGTCACTAAATTCATGCCTGTGCAGTTGTTGTTGGGTGAGCTCTGGGTCCAAGATTTGCGTTTTGCAAAGGGATTGTAGTGTTGCATTTTTAAGGGGGATCAGAATGGTTTAGATCAGGCATATCCCCTTGTGGTCTATGGTTAAGCTTCTTTTGTTACCGTTTGAGGAACATGTGCAACCATGTTACTTTGGTAACCGGTTTTGCCAGAGGAGAAGCACAATGGCTTCATGTTCCTGAAGCACTTGGATGGGATAATTTTGTGTCAAGACATATGAAGCCATGGCACTGAGGACATGATTAATCCCATTTTGCTTCAGGCACTTAACTGAAGACTCTCAGATGAGAAGCTGGTGACTCAAGGGCTCTTTCTGTAAATCACAAAATGAAACTGGCACCTTAAGGAGCAATTAATCCCCTATGAATTTTAAAATATTCTTTGGAGATCTCATTTGCTTTCACTGAATGTAGGGAAAGCAAAGGTTAGTTCAGTCAAAGCCCTGAATTCAGAATGCATGAAGTTAATTGAGAGGCTTTCTTACATACTGCATTGGGCTGACCATCCACACAATAGCCCCGAGGTTTGTTTCACACCTAGGTTTTCATCCTTCCACATAGATACCAAGGGGTCTCAGGGGGGAGGAATAGGTTATTCCCTGGCTCCCATCAGCAGCTGCAGAAGGTCCTTGCCTGGGCAGCCCCAGCATCCTGAGGGCTCCTGCAAGCCTGCTGTGCCAAGGGCCTTGGTGCCTCTCTGGTCATGGGGCTACTCAGAGGCTTGTGCACCTCCTTTGCTCTCTCCACAGATTATTGGCAGGGTTTGAACCTTGGGTGTTCAGAGAGCCCTTCTGTGTCAGCTAAAGGAGTAACACTGGCAGCTCTGAGGCTGGCAGTGCCGTGGGACAATGCCCAAGTGAGGGCTGGGATGAGCCTTGTGCTGTGTACTGCAAATGTAAACAGGCTCTGTGTGTTCCTGCAGCAATGCTAACTTACTGTTCTGTATCCCTGTGCTCCTCCATCTTGATTTGCTTTGGCACCCTTGGTACTCCTCTTCACTCTGTGCACTTTGCCGAGTTGTAGCCCTTCTCCTAAAATATTCCTAGCCATGGATTTCAGTCTGCAAGGCATTACTGGTAATATATATGCATTTTTGTAAATGACATATTCCCAGACAGCGAGCCAGCATACAGCAAACATCACAAGCAACCAGAGAGAACTGAAAGGGTTGAATTTCTTCTCAGTGATGTGTCCCTGTTAGCAGGCTTATCCGTTCTTGCTGGAATAGTGGCTTCCTTACCATTTGCTCTTGGGAATAGGCCAGTAAGTGTGTGATATAGGTACAATGAATGAATATTATACAGCTTTAAAAGCCAATTTCATGTAGTCTGATACATAGTGGAGCCAAATATCAACTTTATAGGATCAATTACAACCAGCAGAGCTTGCTTAGTAATGAGAGGTAACCAAAGCAGAACAGGACCCCAGTTCTCAGCCTGGAAAAATGCTGCTGAAGTGAAGTGAGTGGGGGTTGGTTTGCAGCATGGAATGAAAATGAAGGAATGTCTTGTGTTGCTGTAGTCCTGCTAAATGTCTGGGCTGTTTGCTCAGGATAGCAGCTCTGAGCTGTGACTGTAGGTTACTGCTGGACTCCTGCCAGCTAGTTTAAATTAGATTCCTAGCCCGGGGGCTGGGGTGGTCAGCAGGAAGCCATTGTAATTTTCATGCCTTGGACACCAGTGTATTTTCATGAGCTGATGTGAAGTGTCTCTGGGGATGCTGAATATCTCTGAAACATTTCCTGAGTTCTCTTAAGCTCTGCAATGGTATGTCCGAGTCTGTTTTCCAAAGGATGGAGCTTTTTGTTTTGTTAGTGAGGTCTTCGTTCACTTGAGTAGTATGCTTTTGCTGTTGGAACTTAGTGAGGAACAGAAGAAGAGGAGGAGAGCTGTACAGGAAAAATGATGGGCTCCTTAGGACAGCTAGGAGTACTGTAATTCTTTTATGCCCTCCTATTAATTTGTATTTTTGTTTACTAAAATCTTCATGAGATTGAGACTTCAGGCTACTGTGTCAGAGCCAAGTTTTTAGGTGAATAGGGGAAATGTTTGGGCAAGCACAGAGTTTTAGGTAAAAGAGCAGTAGCTGGAGCACCTAGGCAGAGAGCCTGTGGTTCTACCCATCTTTGGGCAGATCCTTTCCCATTTTCTGTTACTTACACCAATACACTGGTGGTGTGATTTTTATTAGAGATCTTTAGCATCTCTGTGCACACTAATTGCTGTCATGCACCACAGTTGGAGTACCAGAAGCACAGCAAGAGCCCAGGGTGTGGCACAGGCCAGGCCAAGTCCCTGGTGATGCCCTGGGACTTAGTTGAAATAAGACATGGTGTGCACTGGCTGGGGTAACATTTTGGCTGCTCTCCAACAGCATTTGGAGAACATAATAAGGTGCTCAGGCAGCGGTGCTTGATTTAACAACATACTATTTAAAACCCTACATATCAGTGTCTTAGGACATTTCAGATGTCTGTGTGGTTGGCTTTTTTTTTTTTTGTGTGTGTCTTAGGTTTTTTGTTTGTTTTGTTTTGGTCCTGTCTTTTCCTTTTTAAATTTTACATAAGCTGAATCAAATCACAGGGAATTCATGTGACCTACCCCTGACTCACAGTTTTCTGTGTTGAACACAAGCTCACAAAACACTTTTTTCTCTCTGAAATGTTTATTTCTTTTTTTCATTTCTTCCCTGGTCTGTCTGACTCCTCATCTTTTTATCTTCTTTGTCTCTGTATTCAGCCCATCCCTTCTTCAAAATTTCCATTGACCCTTTTCCCTCAGAGGTTCAGTGTCCCTTCTCAGTACTTCCCTCCATATCTCAAGATTTCTTGGCAGTCTGGAGTATCTTTTGCATATACACACTGGATCCCGGTGGTGAAATGTGTGGTGCTTAAGACAATATATTTTTGCTCTCAAGGAGGTGCTGTGTTACCCACAAAAAGGTTTGTGCAGGAGAACACAGAATCATGGAGTGAATTAGATGAGAAGGGACTTCAAAGACCATCTAGTTCCAGCTCCCTGCTGTGAGCAGGGACACCCTGAACTAGTTCATATACTCAAATCCCTTGTTCTGTCCCTCCATCCCTTGTCCCAAGTCCCTCTCCAGTTCTCCTGGAGCCCCTTTAGGCACTGGAAAGGGCTGTAAGGTCTTCCTGGACCCTCCTTCAGGTGAGCACCCCCAGCTCTCCCAGGCTGGCTCCAGAGCAGAGGGGCTCCAGCCCTGGGAGCATCTCCATGGCCTCCTCTGGACTCTCTAGCAGGTCCATGTTTTTCTTGTGCTGAGGGTAGTGTTTCACCAGAGCAGAGTTGAGGGGAGAATCCTTTCTCTCCACCTGCCAGGTGCTGTTTGCCTCAGCCTGAATGAGGCTGGTAGCTAGGACACATCTCATTCCCACTTCACATGTTGGCCATGGGAGTGAGTTCTTTTGCAGAGTTTGTTCTGGGTCAAAATTGGACCAAATGACCCTGATATTTTGTTTTCTGAAATTGTGCTGAATCTGTTGATTTACACTTTCCTAAACTTGTAACTGTAGTGGACAAAATAATTCTTTTTCTGCACTGCTTCCTGCTTCCCTTTTCTTTAAGGTCGTGGCTTTTTCTGATCCCCAGCTGCTTGGCAATCCCAGATTCATTCTCAAACAGTCCAGGTTAGCAGAGGCAGAAGAAGCTCTTTAGTTTGGGAGCTTGATTAGAGTGCATGAGCCACCCTGGGGCTGAGCAGAGGAGGTGATGGCTTCGTGTTGTGGTGATTCTGGCCTGCAGGACTGGCAGTGGGGTCAGCTGGCAGAGCTGCAGCAGGCAGGGAGGGAGCATCCCTAGTGCTAGTGAACTGGAAGGATTGAGTTACACAGGATCTGTGTATGAGGGAGAATCTGTACAGTCTCTGTGAATGCTGACAGTGGGGGAAAAATGTGGCTGCTTTGTGTGTCAAGCTTTGTTCTCAATATTCCTGCTGTGGCTTACGCTTAGGGTGTGAAAAGCGGGGATCATGTCATTGCTGTAAAACGTTGGCCCTTTCTCCCTTCCAAAGTTGATTTGAATGTCATTCTGTTACCCAAATGAGCCATGGTAAAGGGAGATGAAAATAATGACTGTTGGCTAAATGGCATTTTGAAGAATTGGCAATTTTACCCCATCAAGCAAATAATTTAATGCCTTGGTGTTTGGCACAGCCACCGATATGATGTATACCCATGGCTGGGACTTGTTTAGAGGGAAAACACAGAAATACTCCCCAGTCTAGAGGTGTATGGTATGGAGCTGCAGCTGCAGCTTAGCAAAAGGTAAAAGTCTGCATTCCTTTCTGGAAAGAACACAAGGGAGGCAACTGAAGAGATGCTGTTGCATTCCTGCTTTGTGGGGATGAGTCTTGGTTCATCTCAAACTGTCCTTTTTACAAAACAAGCAAATAAGAAAAGCCCTGAATAAGTGAAGCATATTTTGAATTAACTCATTAATTTGCAAAGATCTTGCTTAGAAGTAGATTTGAAGTACATAAAACTTTTTGCTCTGTAGAGAATTTTGACTGTGGGTATTTATGGGATAACTCAAGCCCATCTCACCTTGTGTTGTGGCTATGTAGCATTAAACACTTGCTTAGTTACTTGCAATGAAAGCCTTTTTTCCCAGTTTGATATTCTGTCTCTGATCAGGTTTTGATCTCAGTTAAATGGAGTAAATCCAGAGTAATTCCATTCTAGTCAGTGATGCTAGTTTGGATTTACACCAGTACAACTGAGCTCAGAGTCTGGCTTTGGTTGTCTGCCATCTTATTCTGCTAAATATTATATCCTTCCCAAATATCCCTTCTCCTCTTGTTTTCAGACCTTGCTGGCTCCTCCTACTTTACCAGATTCCAAGGGTAACAACATAGGTGAAGTTTACGTGATGAAAGATTGTTTAAGCAGGGTCTGGTTTTTATTAGCTCAGCTGGTTTTCATTCTTTCAGCTCTGTTTGAAGTCTGATTGTGCTCAGGCTGGGATCTGGATCCATCCTGCTTTTCCTACTTCGCTCAATTTTGTCCATTAGAAGTGCAGTGTTTTAAATTACAGGGTGCTCCCCAACATTATCGTTCAGTAAGAATTATGTGCCTCAGTGATTTTTTTAAAGCAATTTTTAGCTCCAAAGATCAGAAAAAAAGTAAAAAAGAGTACCTTAAGGCATTACTGCTAATCAGCAACATAACGTGTTTGGAAGGGCTCAGTAAATGTGAGATGTGACTTCGGAGAATGAAATTAATTAAATTTTTCCTGGTTTTGTTGGTATTTCCTTTGTAGAAGTGTACACTGAACTTTTTTACAGAGTATTTTAATTTATCATGTGTGAGAGACATCTGGAATTTCATCTAGGCTATTCTGTTAGCTAAATAGGGTTTATTATTCAGGTTTGCAGTTTGGACAATTTTATCTGTGTTTATATAGTTTAGCTAGACACCGGGGTCGTGGGCCTTGTAATTGTTCCAGAAATGAATCCATAACATTTTTTGTAATATTTTTACAGTTGGGTTTATGCTGGTACACTATTGCTACATTAATGGGATGATAAATAATCCTGCCCAGGATATCCAGCCCCAGCTCTAGGGTTAAAGAAGGAATGGAAGATGGGAAATGTCACCTCCTTTAGTTTGGAAACCTCAGGCACAAACTCTGTAGTTAAGCAAACCACTTTGGAATGTTTTTATATATATTCTGTTGATTTTGATACCCTTTTCAGATATCCTTAAGTGTTTTCCTGAGTGAGGCCTGAAGATTTGCCTCTGGCAACAAAGGGGATGTTTGGCAGAACTGGTAATTTAAACCTGAACCATCCGGCCTTAATCATTCAGATGCTGTTTTGTACTGCAGACACCTGAACAAGATCTTCCAGAGAGGCTGGATGACCATCCATGTCTGTACCTGAATAGCTCCTGAATTCCGTGAAATGACAGTCTTCACTGTGACCACTGCAGTGGGCAGTTGGTACAAAAAAAAAGGTGCCTTGAGTCTGCCCAACAGGCTTCAAACAGGTTCTTTAAACAGGTTAGGTAAAGAATTAGTGATGCCCTCACAATCTTTGTTCCTTGGCCTTCATGTTCTGGAAAATTGCCTTGACTGTCAATGTATGCAGGAATTCCATGTTGGTTTGTAAATGTCTTTAAGAAGCTGGAGGCAGGGCCAGAGAGAGTTTGCAGCTGGAGCACTGAGCAGCACAGCAGGACAAAGACAGGACCAGTCTCTAAGGGCAGGATTGAAGACAGGCTGGGAGAGCTGGGGGTGTTCACCTGGAGAAGAGAGGTTTCTGGGGAGACCTGAGAGCCCCTTCCAGTGCCTAAAGGGGCTCCAAGAGAGCTGGAGAGGAACTTGGGACAAGGGATGGAGGGACAGGACAAGAGGCTTCCCACTGCCAGGGGGCAGGGTTAGGTGGGATATTGGGGAAAAATCCTTCCGTGCGGGGGTGGGGAGGCCCTGGCACAGGGTGCCCAGAGAAGCTGTGGCTGCCCCTGGATCCCTGGATGTGTCCAAGGCCAGGTTGGACAGGGCTTGGAACAACTTAGTGGAAGGTGTCCCTGTGCGTGGCAGGGGATGGAATGAGATAAGCTTTAAGGTCTCTTCCAAACCCAAACCATTGCATGATTCCATGCCATTCACTGGTGACATCCTCAGTGATTATACTTGCTGCAGCAGCTCAGGAATTAGCACTTACCTTTCACTGATGTTGACTCATGAGGGGAGTGGTGACCTGACCACTTCAAATATCCATTGTGAGCTGTCAGACTGTATTTGAAAGGACCTGCCAATTCAGAGAGAGGGTTTTCTTCCAGACACAATGCAGACCCTGAGAAAATATGCTTTAGATAGACTTACACAAACAGTGCAAGTCAGGTGATAACATCGATTTTTGGAGCTTGATGGCTTTATGGTCACAGATCCAAATTCCCCAGAGAAGAAATCTTTGTGCTCTGTGTTGTATAAACAGGCTGAACAGTTTAGTGAAAACAATCATCATGGTTAATGCTTCCGTTTTTAAACTGTAATCATTCTTTCAGAGTAAGTTTGGTAATTATTTAGCAATTGATTATTTCATTGCCCTATGAGAGTTCTATGTTTTTCCAGTAGTCAGCTGAGTACATTCCAGTCTGTTTGGGCTAGGCCAGATGGAGGGTGAGACTGGGAAATACAAGGTTCAAGACAAATGAGTTAGTCTAAATTAATTTCTGTCTAAATATAAATAGTGGCATTATTTCAAACAAATTTTACAAGATGAGTGAACGGAAAACAAGGTTTTGCCTAATGTATTCCTGTTTAGCTGATTAGGGCGAAAAAGTTAGTGTTCTCATCCTCTTTCCCTCCTCCCTCCCTGTTCACATCTGCTTTTTGAGTTAGTTTGAAGCATGCTTGCATTTTTACACTAGTAAAACTTAATGGAATTTTATAACCCACAGATAATATTTAATGTTTCCCTCTCTTCCACAGCTTCCTAAAAACTACTGAGCACTGAAACCTTCATCAAGAGCAGAAATATTCTGATGCATTTTTTTCTTCATCCAAAGCCACGAAACAGCTTTCTTGTAGCTCCTGAGCTGCTGTTGTGCTGGGGCTTTGCAGCGCTCCCTTGGGCTGTGCCGTGTCTGTGGGTCAGGGCAGGGGCACTGCGCCTGTGTGGGAGGTGATAGAGATCTGCACAGCTGGGATTCTGCTGCTGGGCAGACAAGGCTGGGCAAAGCTGCCTGGATTAGCAGCTCCCCAGTTAAGCTCTCGTGGATCATGCTGTAATGAGCTGCCTGGAGTTCTTGCTTGCGTAGAGGAGTTGGCAAAAGGCAGCATGGTTGTAGGGGATCTGCTGGCGCACAGGGAACAAATGCCGTTTGTGGGACTCATCAGTGGCATCTGAGCAGGGCTGTGGGCCAAGTGCCAGGCCATGTCACACACATGTACCTGTGCTGTTTCTGTGAACTGGGCAACCTGCTCTAATGGAAGGTGTCTCTGCCCATGGCAAGGGGTTGGAACAAGGCGATCTTTAAGGTCCTTTTCAAACCAAAGTGTTACATGGTGTTCACTGGTGGCATCTTCAGTTACTGTGCTTGATTGCCAGCTGCAGCAACTCAAATTTGCCCTTGAAATTAGTTTTTTGTAAAACACTTCCAGAGGCTTAACTTTGAGTTTGTCCTGAGACAAACCCATAGGGAGTAAAGATGCAGCACTTTAGTACTGCTGGTGGTCAGCAAAGGCACTTGCCCTTACTGCTCACAGAGTGGGACAGGGTAACAGCTACAGCTGAAAGCCTGGTTGGTTTTTTACTGTGGAGTTCAAAGTGCTGATGGTCTCTTCAACTTTAATCCATGCAATTTATCCAGTCCTTCTGTTTGTATCTTTTCTATGCAGACATCAGAAATGTCATAGAGTTATAGGCTCATAGAATCCCAGAACAGTTTGTGTTGGAAGAGACCTTAAAGCCCATCTCATTCCCCCCCCTGCCATGGGCAGGGACACCTTCCACTATCCCAGGTTGCTCCAAGCCTCATCCATCCTGGCCTTGGACTCTTTGAGGAATGGGGCAGCTGCAGGCTCTCAGGGCAAGCCTTTCAGCTTGCTAGAGAAGCTCATCTGCTTTGAAAACTTTTCATACCCTTGGGGATTTAGGTACACTTTGAAGGATGCTGCAGAGAGGATCTGATGAGCTTTTAGGATTCTGAGTCCTGCATGGATCCAGGTCACACTGAGACAGTGATGCTCTGAGTTCTTGGCTGAGCTGCTGGTGATGAACACCCAGAGCTGCTGTTTCACAGCTGGAGAAGCAACCTGAAATTCTTCCTGAACAAGTGCATGGCTCTTCCAGCTTTGGGCTTCTTTCTGGTCTTTTCTGAGTTGATATTTAAAGCAATATTGTTATATAGAACAGGAGGAAACAGCCTCAAGTTGCTCCAGGGGAGCTTTAAATAGATATTAAGAAAATTGCTTCCCTCAAAGAGTTGACAAGTATTGGAACAGGCTGCCCAGGGAAGTGTCACCATCCTTGGAGGGATTTAAAAGCTGTGTGGATGTGTCACTTGTGGATGTGGTTAGTGGTGACCTTGGCAGTGCTGGGGCAGTGGTTTGACTTGATGATCTTAGAGGGCTTTTCCATCCTAAATGATTCCATGATTCCCTATTATAAGGTGTTTTGCTATCTGACTGAGATGTCAATTTTATCTGATAAATGACTATGGACAGAAATGATGCTTAGACATGGATTGAGGAATTGTTTACATACCACAGAGTTTGTGTTAGTCAGTAAATGTGCAGATTCCCTTTCCAAAGTGACAACTAAACATGTGTCTTGCAGCCAGACCCTCAGCAGCGCTGAGTGGGAGAACTTCTGTGCAACAGGATTCATTTACCAAATAGTCATTCCCAGGAGTTGTGTGAGTACTATGGGGAGAAGTTCTGGTTGTCAGTTCTCCTGGCAGATTAAAACCACGAAGTGAGTGCAGTGGTGTAGAGGGGGAAGAAAAGTCTCTGTGCCTCTATGTAGATGGCTCCCAGCAGCTCAGCTCCAGGGGTTGCAGCCTGTCTCAGGGAGGAGAGCTTCCAGGGAGCCCTGTAAGTGCTGCTGGGCCAGACTCAGAGCTGGGAAGAATCAGAGGCAAGGCATTCTCACTGCTGCAGCCCATGGAGAGCAAGGAGACACATGACACCACTGTCACCTCTGAGCTATTCTGGCAGTGTGGAGACACTGCTCAGCCTGGCTCTACTCCTTTCCCCTTCCCCTGGGTTGTGGTGAGCATTCCAGTTTCTCAGGCTTGGTTCTCTAGACTTCTGCAAGAAGTTTATCCCTTACTTGAATGGTTTCTGCTTAAAAATGTTTTTCTTGGTGCCATTTAGAAAATGACACAATTACAAATGATACAGGCAAAAGTGAAGGGATGGGAGAGAGCTGCTTCCAGCTAACTTGCCAGTTACCAAAGAAAACAGTGCTCTAATGTAGCTTTTGTGAAGCTCATCTGGCCATGAAAAACTTGCTATATCTTTCTTTTTAAATCGGCATTTCAATCCAAACCACATATTTATAAAAGTAGAACTAAAATGTTTCAGTATCCTCTTTTTCCTGGGTTGGCTCTGTCAGATAAGCTATTTTGCAGTCTTATTTTCTGCTTCTTTTTCCCACTGCCTTCTTGTACACTAGAGTCCTGCAACAGCCCAGGTTAGAAGGGATCTCAAAAAAATAATCTAATCCAACTTCTCAAACAGAACCCTACCAGGGGTAAGAAATATGTCTGATAGGTAGAAATAGAAAATTAATTATTTAAAGTCTTCACTGTTTATGTTAGCAATAGATTTTTAAAAAGACCAAAAAGTTCACGTTAACCTGGAACACCAGTAACAGTCCTTCTTTGAACATCCTTAAATGGGTGTTTTGACTTCAGCTAATCAATGCCTCTTTATTCACAGTGGTAACTGAGGCATCACTGGACCCTTGTTAGAGCACTAGGGATAATATTCTCAACTGGATATTGTCAGAGTGAATAATTGGTGTACATGGACAGTGTTGTCTGCTGTAACATTCCATGTTCTGTCAGCTGCACATGGATTAGTTCTGTGAAGTGGAGACTTAGCTGGAATGATGCAGAGTTTTGAATTTACAGTTGTAATGCCTGAAAGGACAGGGTTGGGGTTTCTAATGGTTTTACACTTGTAATCCTTTAGCAATTCACTTTATAGTGGAATGCTTGGATGGAAGCTGGGGTCTCTTCTAAATGAAGTCAATAAAAACTCTGTCAGTTACTTGGAAAGATGGCAGATGCATTTTTAGTAGTAAAAAGGAAAAAAATGTTTTAGGTACGGAGAAACATCATGCAGAATATCTGATTTTTGTACTGAATGTGACACCTTCTTCTCCAGCAGCTGGCCTCAGATTGAGTTTTGTTACATTGGAAAATCTGCATTCTCAAAGGATGGCAGCTGAATACATCTTAAAGCCATTTATAATATCAAAATGATGATGTTCATACACATGTATGTATATGTGTGCAGGCACACATAGGTCATCCAGAAACTTGGTATTATTCTCCTAGAATTTTCAAAATGAAACTTTTTTCTTTCTTCCTTGTGTTCTATTGAGAGACAAGTAGCTTGGCATAAAAACTGAGGAGTCTCTATTTAGTAGTGTTTGAACTATGCAAGTGTAGGTAGGTCTGTGTTTCCTTTTGTTTAGGGCTAATAGTGTAATTATGTGGTTTGCTGATACTTTGCTGAGCAAAGTTTAATTAATGTTTCAAGGATTGTGTCTGGCATCTGAAGGAATTTTAGCTCAGTCTTTACTTTTTGTGTTTCTTTTAGGGAAAAAAGCCTAAAATTGACCACACTGTGTTTGAACTTCATATCCAATAGTGGGGTTTTGTCCCAGGCCAAAAGAAACCTCCAGAGACTCATTTAAACCTAATACACCATAGTGCATGTATGGTCAGATGGAGAGCCACCGAGGGGATCAGTGAATGGAGCACCTCTCCAATGGGGAAAGGCTGAAAGCATTTGGGTTGATCAGCCTGGAGATGAGAAGCTTTGTGGTGACCTAATTGTGGCCTTGCAGTACCTGAGGGGAACCTACAGGAAAGACTGAGAGAGACTTTTTACAAGGAGTAAAGGGACAGGACAAAGGGGAATGGCTTCCCGCTGCCAGAGGGCAGCACTGATTGAATGTTAGGTGGGAATTGTTCCCTGTGAGAGTGGGGAAACCCTGGCACAGGGTGCCCAGAGAAGCTGTGGCTGTCCCTGGATCCCTGGAAATGTCCAAGGCTGGGTTGGACAGGGCTTGGAGCAACCTGGGGTAGTGGAAATGTCCCTGCCCAAGGGATGGAGCTAGATGAACTTTAAGATCCCTTCCCACTTAAGCCTAGAATTCTATGATGATTTAAAATAAAATGATCTTTTGCCATGTGAAAGCAAACCCTCAACATAAGCCTATTAAAGAGCAGGATAGGGTAAGTAAGGGAACATAACTGAGGGAAGTCCTTGTGTTCCCATGGTCTCTTGTCAGTTTTAAGCACTGATGGATTAGTGCCATGGTCTCCATAAAGCTTGTTAGGAGAACGGCCTCTTGAAGAACACACTGCTTTATTAATAACTGAGGGGTAATTATCCCAGTTCCTGCCTTGGGACATAGGTGTCTGCTACATAATGGGGATGTAGAATGTTTCCCCTCATCCCAGACTGAGCAGGACTGGATTATCCTGCTCCAGGATGCTCAGGTTGCTGATGGTGACTTTATTTACTTACAGGGTCTGCTTTCGTGTAGCTGTAGGTTCTGAGTGCATTAGTAGCTCCATATCCTTTGGGAAAGCAATGCAGCTGCACTTTCAGCAGGAAAGAGCCAGTTGCTTTTCAGTTTGCTGATGTCTCAAGATCAAAAAGCTGACTTGGCTTCAGTAAGGTAGCTCTCTGCAAGGATCTTCCAAATCTCTTTGAAGGAAGTAATATAATCTTCCAAGCAGGAGAAGCTTTTGATTAGCCATTGTAATTGAATTAAACTATCCTGAAAATAAAAGAAGCTGTGACTTTTTTTTGCCAGTCAGCCACTGGACCCCTCTTATGGTGAGGTACATCTGGGGACATGGTAGGGGCCTGAGTTCCATGAAGAAGAAGAAGGAGCTTTACAGATGAGGCTGTGGTACCCTGCAGTGCCAGGAGGGTCTCGATGATGGAGCTCAGATATTCCCAGCCGACAGTGGCTCAAAATCAATCATGCTAGATGTCATGGTAAATAAGTTCATTTTGTAATGCAGTATTAAGTATAAATCGTGAATTAAAAATAGTGTTTTAAATCTTTCTTGATTTGACTTCAGCATGGTAAGGTAATTAATGACAAAGCAGCACTGTGAAATGGGTAGTTGCATTCGTTCTCCCTATTCCTCAGTGCATGTTTTTTATCTAGTGCTGTTACAAGTGTAGAAGGAGCAGTGCCAAAATACACAGACCCAGAGATGAGACAGAAATAGACCTGGACTGAACTAGAGCTCAGTCTGGAGAAAGAATTTAAAGAGCATTATGAACTGAGTTTTACTCTGTTCAGCCTGTTGTTAACAAGGGGAAATAAACACAAACAGAAAGTGAGCTGATGACCTTCTCAGATGTTCAGTGGGAGTCGGGAGCACGGGCCAGCCCCGGGATCCGGTGCTGCCCCCAGGCTGGACAATAAGGAAACTGTGTCTGCAGTCCTTATCAGCTGGTGTCCTTTACTGTAGGCTGAGAAAAACAAATCTCTCAAAGCTTTTTCCCTTTGTGTCTGCTCGTGCCTTTTGTTGTTGGAAAAGCAAAGCAGCCCCATGAACGCCTGCAGCAGTGGCAGTGCTGGATGGGGAAGCACAAAGCCCAGATCTCTGGGCATGCAGGAGATGCAGGAGAGCACAGACTGCAGTCCTGGATGTACTCGGTGCTGGGATGGAGCTCAAGCTCAAGGCTTGGATGTCAGGGACCACCTAGTTGTAAGAGCCTCCCATAATCTCCGTGGCTCACTCAGCCCTTGGCCTCTCTCAGGACCTGTCAGCCGAGTTGCCAGCCGTGGCTGTGTGCTGGGAGCTGGGCACTCATCCACGGAGCGCTGGCCAGAGCAGCAGTCAGCTCAGACACGACACTGGGAACAGACCTCCAGCACTCTGCAAAACACTGAGGCAGGGAGGAGGAAGGTGGGGCTGCTCCAGATTTCAGCATTCAGTGTCTTTACTTGTCCTCAGAAAGGAAAAAAACTTACTTTGTGTCATTCTTTTTGGGACATTCAATAGCCACTAAAATCAATACCTTAAATCTGAACCACATAGACTCCAGTTTTCTGGTCTCTTTGCCCATAGTTGTGCACCAGCAATAGACAAAAACTTCTGGCCTTGCAGTGGAGCTAGAGACGTTCAGTTGGATTATTTTCTCAGAACAATAATCAACCTGTGTTTCTATTTAATTCAAGCTATCTTTTGCTCATTTCCAGCTTAAGGGAGTAGTTTTTTTAATTAGGATTCCGTGGTTAATGTGATACACCACTCACGCAGAGGGCCTGAGAAGCTCCAAGGCTGTTTTGTGCATCACCCATTTAAGAGAGCATTAAGATTTGTAGCAAATCTGGATTTATTTTAACCATCTCTGGGTAGAGAAGGTTACTCTGCACATACTGTGGTTTGTGACTGTAGTTCTCAGAAGGTGGAGTTAACAATGTGCTGGGCAAATCTGTCCCTGATTTTTATTGTTTCTTACTGCATGTGGTTAATAACTTTTAGACAACTGCCCTTGAGGCTCATAAGCTAAACTTAGTGCTTGTTGCAGTAGACAAAAGATGAGAATATTAGATTCTATCCACTGTTCGTCTCCAAGTGAGCTTTTCTTTTCCAAAAAATGAAGTATGTATAATGCTTTTTTTTTTTGTCATTGTTCTTTTCCTTAAAAAAAACCATAAGCTCATAACTATTAAAACGATGGGAAATAACAACACAAATGTGGCACTTGCTAAGGCACATTGCTAGTAAAGCTTGTGTTAGATCTTTGGTCACTCAGTTTCAGCCAGCCTCTGGCCACGCTCCTAAGGTGAAGAGTTTGGTGCATGAGGGTGGTGGCCCTTGCAATGTGTGAGGATGGAGCTTCATCAGCTCCACTGGTGCTGGCTTGGGCTGCTTAGCAGGGCTCTGATATTACCAGGATAATCTAGCTGGTTTGTCTGTGAATAGCCAACTAATGACAAACTGGGTGAAAAACTATGAGCAGTCTGACTCCTTCCTGTCTGCTGTTATGCTTAGTAGTCATAAGTCATGAGGCTAAAAAACTATCTAAAAAATAACAAAGTGAGCGTGTTAAGAAACATGAGCTTGCTGGGCTGGTTTGGCTCATTTCTCTCTGGTTAAGAATCTGGTAAAAGTTGCTCAGTGCAGTTTCTGGGCTCTTCAAAAAATTAATTGTAGCCAGGTTAGAATCTGAAAGCAGCTGAGTCATGAGGGAATATCATTTAGGAGGAAACTTTAAATAGCTTATTACATATTCTAGTGCTAAAAGTATCTTGGCTTACTCAATGCTCCCTGAATCCGTTGGGAGGGTCTTTCCAGTGGGATGTATGTTATCCATGGGGGGCTCATGACTGTAGGCAGCATCTTCAGTGCTGCTTTGTGCTCCTGGAAAAATTCATCGAGGTTTCTCCCATCATCTGAATGGGAGTTGAGGGTGTCCTTCACTTAAGAGCACAAAGCACAAGGCTTTAAATTTGGTCTTTCTTTACTATGTGGTGGACTCAGCTTCTTGGTTTGGTAGTCTACAACAGAAGTTTGCAATCAGTTAAAATGGAGCAGCATTTTTTTGATGCAATAAAAACATAATGCTGTAAAACAGCTTCTGATTCTGCATGCATGTATTTGTTAGCTGTGTGAGGAACAAAATTATTCACTTGAGATGGCAGTTAAAGTGGTTTTCTTTTATATAGCCTCACCTGTGTGATGACTCTCCCTTCAAGGGGAAGGAGAGCCCTGTGAAACACTTCCACTGGCAGCTTGTGATGGATCTGTAGAGAGAAGAGCCTGCAGGACCCAATTTGCTGTTGGAAAATTGCAGGTTTCTTTTTCTGTGCCCTCAGGATGGACAGCTGGCTGGAGCCTGGCTGGGTGCAGCTCTATCATTGTTCTTACCCTGAATTCTTGGCAGTGGCTGCTCCTAAAGGTCTTCAGAGGCATTATAAGCAGAGTTTTGCAATGGATTGGATACAGTTCTCTTCTTTCTCTGAGAAGAGCATTAAATCAGATAAACCTCGGTGCTCAGCACCCTTAGTAAATGGCTCTTAGGGAATAATTATACACAGCTTCTTTTGGCAGGGATCTTGGTTCAGGCATTTCAGCTGTCCCATCTGATTACTTCTAATCCTTCAGCATCTCTTCATTTGTGGTGAAAATTATTTGATATATGTGTACTCACACACACACATATATACGTGCATATATAAATGGGCAGGTGAGGATTTGTATATATGGGTATGTGAAAGCTGTATTAGTCCTCTGATATCAAAAACTGTCAGAATTGCCACAGCACAGTGCTAGACTTGTCAGTCCACTTCATAAACAAAAAAGAATGTGGAAGATAATTGTCACCCAGGTTTTTTCTGTGTATACTGTGTTATGAAGAGATAACTAAATATAATAGTAACTATAATATTAGTTTTTATTAGTATATAATTAATGTATTTATATAATGTAACAGTGTAATTATTGTAGTATTATTATATATAATAATAATGTAGTTATTGGAATATCATATTTTAATATTGCTATTCTGTGGTAGGTTTTGGGGTTTTTGGTTTTTTCTATTTTTTCTTTTTCGTTTGTAGTGTCATAGTTTGAAATTTATATTTCTTTGGAGGTATTCAATGGTGTGGAGGCTTTTTGGGGAGATATCTTTGCTTTATTTATTTAGTTAGTTTTAATTTTGGGTATGGCTTTGCATCAGGAAAACATCCTCGCTGTGAATTAGAAGAAAGAATTCTGTGGGTGAGAGCACTCCACAAGGTTTAGCATCTCTGCCAAAATTCCTTCAGCTGCCATGTATCACTTAGAGCTTTTTTATTCCTTCTAGAACAAACAAATCCAGTGTTCTGAGTTGATGAGAGGTAGGCAAAAGACTTCCATATTCCTTTGCTAGATCTCCTAAAGCACCCAGCTGTCCAAAGCAGACATTTGGTGCAGATGTGTTCCATGGTCAGGACTAGGGGAGTGCCAAATTTGCAATCACCATCAGTGGTAATTAAGTGTGATTGTGTGTCATGGGGAAATCTGTGGTTTTCCCAACGTGCTTGCTGCTCAGCTTGTACATAAACATGTGGCCATTTGAGGTGTGGCAGAAAGCCATGGAAAAACAGCAGGGCCTTTTGGAATGGCCAGTTTCTCAGGTTGCTGCAGGCTTTTCTCCTTATTTACCAATAAGATGGTTTTCACAAGACTTGCCCCAGAAAGGAAGCATCAAAATCCTTGATCTCTGTGTTACTCAGTCTTATGTTGTTGTAGTTGTTGAATTGCTTAGGTCCAAGCTCAGATGACACAGTGGCTACGTTGACCTTTGTGATTTTAGTTTCAGAAGCCCAGGCTTTGCTCAGGGATGTGCAGCCATTCCTTTAAAACATTTCCTTTTGGCTGTTACCAGTTTGTGTGTGTGCAACATTGACTGTTGGATTCCCAAGTTGGTCTGGAAGAGCTGACATTTACACTGTACTTGTGAGGCCAGAGAGTTGAGTTGGTGCTTCAAAAAGACTCACTGCCATTCTGGAGCTGTGTCAGCTTTTTCATCTTTGCACAGCTCCCTCTGAGTGACCATGAAAGTGAGTAGTGGAGAGAGTTTTGGATTAGTGAGCAATGGAGAGACCCCCACAACAAACCAGTTCCAAATATTCCCATATTGGTCCCTAAAAATGGATTCAGATCACAGCATAAGAATGTAAAACCACACCTCCCCATCTCTGGAATTGTCCAAGGCCAGGTTGGACAGAGCTTGGAGCAACCTGGGATAGTGGGAAGTGTCCCTGCCCATGGCAGAGGGTGGGACTGGAGGGGCTTTAAGGTCCCTTCCAGCCCAAACCATTCTGTGATTCTGTATTCTGTTAGAGTATCCCATGTGTCAAGCTCCACCTAAAGAGCTAATGAAGTTAAAAAGCTTACTATTTTGTTTTGCTTGGTATGTTTACAGGGTGTAGTTTCTGAGTGAATATTCTGTTTAAACTATGCTTGTTATGTAAATTGAAATGATTTCTCAAAATGCCCTCTCACTTTTTTGTATTCTGGATACTTTGAAGGCCTGTGTTTACCTGTGCTGGTGAAGCAGCCTGACTTGGGCTGCACTTGGAGGTCACAGAATGAGGATGAAAGAAACTGAAGATGGTGAAGGCTATTAAAGCTTTTCTGAAAGGCAGGTCACATAAGCTGATGGCACAACAGTATGTGAAGGACAGCTTTTGGGTTTTCTGGGACAAGCAGGCAAGTGTTCAGGTGGTGAGGAGGAGCACCATCACTGTTCAGGCATGGCCTTGGTTGTGGAATCAGCTGAGGACATCTGTCCCTGCACGGCTCCTGGGGGTGCTCTGTTCTGTCCTGCCCACAGCACTTGATGCTGACCATGCCACGCTCTTGTGGCCCAGCTGCCATTTCCAGCTGAGCTCTTTGTTGAGCTCTCAGCAGAGGGTGGCTGGAGCCATGGTCCTGCTTGTCATTGGCACTGCTGGAGCCAGCCCGTGCTGCCTGTGGGGGAAGAAGGCCAATTCTCAGCCCATCTGACCTGATGGGCTGTTTTAGCTTAGCTGAAGGAGTGCTGCTTTTCAGATCTTTATTTTATAGGGTAAGAAAGCCTTTCCAGAGGATTTACTGCGCTAGACTGAACCACTGAATCCCTCAATGGATGGGAATGATGGAGCTAAGGGGGTTACTGTATGGATAAACTCCAATCAGTGACGTGCTTTAGAACAGTGCTTGGCAAGGGGGAGTTTGGAAACAAAACCATTTGGAGGTAGCTTTACTGCAGGTGTTTGCTTTAAAGGATACCCAAAGGAGAATAGTGCCAGGAGGAGTGGGAGCACAGCAGGATGAGGTATGTGAAGGAACAGTGAGTCCTTATAATGGTTCTTTTAATGATAGTGCAACATTTTAGTACATGACATTCACTGATAAATGACTCACAGCCATACAAAAATTCCCCAAGGACAGTTTAATAGTCTAGGAAAGGTTTTGTGTGATCTTGTGGGTGACTTTCAAAGAAATTAAACCAAAAAACACACATGAATAGGGCTTGCCCAGCAAATACTGGTGTGATTAGAGCAGACCTTAGTGATGGCAGTTGTAACTCCAGTGAAATAATACCTTGGGTTTTTTTTAAAGAGAAAAATGTCTGTATTATATGGCAGATAAGTGAATATTAACTTTTATAGAGCTTGGAAAGTGTTGTGAGGTCTGCTGAGGCAGCACTTCCCTGTAAGCTGCAACTGTATTAAATTGGCACCGCTGCAGTTTTATGCTTGGCTTTTACCCTGACAGCAGAATTGTGCCCCATTTGGTCTGTCAGAACTCAACTGATCCCTTTGAGTGCTTTGGAGCACTCAGCTGTCAGAAATCTCTTCATTTGTGTGTGTGTGTGTGTTTATTTATTGATCTTTGGCACAGCACCCTGATTGCGCTTGCTGAGCTGGGCGAGTGCCCATGGACAGGGCAGCAATGCCTGCCCGGGCCAGGCAAAGAATGAAGGGCACTGGTGCCAAGGCAACTGAGGTGAACAGGCAGGAAATCATGGCATAGGAACCAGCTGGCTGGAATCACATTTGATACCAATCAGGAAGGCAGCTGTGTGAGGGGCAGAGGGACAGCTCTGTGGGATTGGGAAATGCTCACATATGTGCTGCTGTTATGCACCCCAGGCAACTTCTTTTGGATGTCCTGCCCTTCCACAGCAGACAAAGACATGGCAAATGCCGTGAATAAAGTTGTTTCTGCTTTGGTTCTTTCTGGCAGCTCCTGCTGGATGTGCTGGGATTGGGTATAGGACTCACACTGGCATTTTTCCAGAGGTACTTTTTTTCAGGGAAGAAATGTGGCATGTGTCTTTTTTTCTTTCCTTTTTTTATTACAAGAGTAAAATTGCAAAGCCAAGTATGTGTGTTCTGTCCAGAGAGACCTCTTCATGTTTACCTAGAATCACAAAATCATGGAATGGTTTGGGTTGGAAGGGACCTTAAGTTCATCTTGTTTCACTCTGCCATAGGCAGGGACACTTCCACTATCCCAGGTTACTCCATGCCCTAGACTTGGACACTTCCAGGGATCCAGGGGCAGCCATAGCTTCTCTGAGCACTCTGTACCAGGGCCTCCCACCCTCACAGAGAAGACCTGTTCCCTTATATCTAGTATCTTAAAGTTTGAAGCCACTTCCCCTCATCCTGTCCCTCCAGGCCTTTTTCCTAAGTCCCTCTCCAAATCTCTTTGAGCCCATTTAGGCACTGGAAGGCTGCTATAAGTTTTTCCCAAAGCCTTGTTTTCTCCAGTCTGAAGAACCTCTTTCTAGAAAAATACCTTTTTTCTTGATCCAGCAACATTTGTTCTGGGAACTTTTATTCCCTTTTTATTACTAAGAACAATTAAATGTTTGATCAAAATCAAAGGTGAAAGGCTTTATGTGCCTATAAATGTTTAAGGCAGAGTTTGGGAATACTGGAAAATTAAAGTTAGCAGATTTGAAGTCATAGGTTTCAGTACTGGGGATATAATTCTCTACTATTTTTTTCTGTTCAATGCTACCATATGTCTTTGGATAACTCTATTTGTATTTCATTCTAGAAATTGGTCCAGTGACAATAACCACAGATCCCAAGAAATTTCAGTTTGAACTTAGGGAACTTTATGTTCAGGTGAGTAACTTGTTTCCTGTGTGGTTCTAGCAATACTGTTTCCTCACACTAATCTTTCCTCTTGTGCTGATATTCCTGCGGCAAGCATTCATGAGGATGTAGATCATTTAGCTCTGTCATTTTGCCTGCACAAACTGTCGTCTTCCTGCTCATCCTAATTTAGGGCTATGATTCATTCCTTTGTCTTAGTTTACCTTATTATGTGAAGATATGGTTCAATAACACAAGATGAAGTTAGGTAATGCTAACATTTAGTTGGAATTTTCATTAGTCCTGCCACTTGTCCACAGATACTTTTATGGACTTCTACTGTGTTCTAGAAATTGTATTCCATGAACACTATTCAAACAAGAAGACTGTAAGAGCCATCAGGTTTTCCATAGGTATTGCCTTCCCTGCTGTGCGTTACTTGGCACTTACTGATTCAAAGGCTTCTTAGAATCACAGAATATCCTGAGTAGGAAGGGACTCACAGAATCATCAGTCCAACCCCTGGCTCTGCACAGACACCCCAACAATCCCACCCTGTGCATCCCTGGGAGTGTTGTCCAAATGCCCCTGGAGATCTCTCAGCCTTGGGGCTGTGCCCATTCCCTGGGGAGCCTCATCAGTGCCCAGCACCCTCTGGGGAAGAACCTTTTCCTGAGATCCAACCTGACTCTGCCCTGACAGAGCTCCAGCCATTCCTTCAGTTGATAGAAAAAAAGGGGGAAGTATTGGAATGAAGTTATCCTTACTGACAGAACATAAGTTCCTATTGTCCTGTAACCAAGGAAAATGCTTCTGACCTGTGGCGAACCTTGCTGGAGTCAGTAGAGGTAGACAGGCTCTCTTTAAGAAACTGCACATGGTGTATTCCCTGTAAGAAAAGATTGCTTGAGGATTACTTTAAAAGTTGGCAGAAGGTTTGAAATCCAGAAAAAACAATAGTTACTGCAGTTTTCTCCTCCATGAGGAAATTTAAGCTTCAAAACTCCATCCAGTTTTCATGTTTTGTTTCCTAAGTAGTTATTCTGGACAGTAATTGCAGCTGTTTCTAAAAGGTGGATTATTTGGGTGAAGCTTTTGGGAATTTCAAACTCTTAATTTCTAATCAAGTTGTTTAAAAGTTTCTGTCTAATTAATTTTAGATTTTGTTCTTTAATGCTGTTTGATCGCATACTTCATAATTACTTTCGAGATATGATCATTCTGCTATATGAAGGCTGTCATTGACTTGTATTCATCCACTGTGTTGGTGAGGGGCTAAAATAGAAATCAAAAACTTGTTAGAACAGGACTGGTAAGTCATCTTGCAGTAGAGAAAATGTAAACACTTTCTACAGGTTTGTTACCAGTATTTTTCCAAAATTACTGATAAAAGAAGAGTGAATGGTGTGGAGGTAGAGGAAATTTTGAGTTTGGGTTCATTTTGAGAAAGGGCATAGACCAAATATTCTCATGAGGGAACAAAGCTAAAATGAAGGTGAAGATAAATTATTTCAAGGCATCTTGAGTATAAATCATATTATATCAAAATATGCTCAACTTGTCCTCCCTGAAGCTCAGCTCTTGTTTTCTTTTCATCTGTCACAGAATAGTTAGAGGGTCTTTTGGCTGACATTTGACATCAGGTAAAAATCAGGTGTGTACATTTCACTGCAGAAACTGGGCCCTTCTTTTATATTTTATGTGTTTTCTTTTACATTCAGAGTTATAAAGGACATTTTCCTTTGATACAGGATCAGCTTAGGAGGTTGTCATCTGTATTTCATCTGTAATTACCTTTGAATCATTCTTACAGACAGTGTGATAAGAATGTGGACTTGGGCAGTAGTGGCTCCTTAATAATTTTTGGGTTTCTTTTGTTTGGTTGTTTTTTTGTGGTGGTTTTTTTTTTTTTCTTTTAGTCAGGCAGATTTTTTGTGTCTTTCTGTGGGCCTGTTCAAACTGCAGGGAAAATGAAGCTTCCTGAGCTTCACTCAGCTCAGCTTTTCCAGAAAGCTTCATGAGGTAGTTGTATTTAATTTCAATTTGGAGAGAAAGGCAGGAAATACTGAATAGAAATTTTTCTACTTTTTTTAAGTAAAGGCAATACTAATGTTAAATGTGAGGAAGCAACTCTGCCTGTGAAGGTGGGGAGGCCCTGGCACAGGGTGCCCAGAGAAGCTGTGGCTGCCCCCAGATCCTTGGAAGTGTCCCAGGTCAGGTTGGACGGGGCTTGGAGCAACCTGGGATAGTGGAAGGTGTCCCTGCCCATGGCAGGGGGTGGAAGTGGATGGGCTTTAAGGTCCTTCCAATCCAAACCATTCCATGATGATGATGTTTTTGTTGTTGTACCAGCTGCCTTTTAAAAGTATTATTCTACATTATAGGAATAAAAAAGTCCACGCTTGTTCTCAGAACAACCATTTAGCTCAATAGAGCTTTTCATGTTCTATGTAGAAAACAGATGCTGCCATATAGAATATTATGAGATGATAATCAAGTATACTTGAAGTGGGAATAGAAATTTCCCCATTCCAAGTGGATGTCTGTAGAAATTAGCTATTATTTTAACTTTGCCTACAAATTAAAGCTTTACATGGAAGAGTCTTCTGCTGAAAGAATTTGGATATACTGATGTGTCCCATTGGACTGTTTAGGCATTGCCAAGATAAAGTTCTGACATGTGTCAGAAATCTTCTTGGAGAGTTCTCTCTTGAATTTCAGGCTGTCTGGAGTCTACCACTTGATTTTCCCGTAAGACTAAGGCTACATTTAGGAAAACTGACTTTGAAAAAGAGCAATGGCGCTTATATGACTTTCAGAAAAACGGTGACCACATGCTTATTCTTTAGCATAGATGAGAAATTTATTGATAGTCTTGCTTTGAAATCAGATTAAGGATCCTGATAGATTAAACTTGTTCCCAACACGAACATTTTACTGAGGACAAACAAAATTCTTAAGTAGGAAGGGCTGCTCTTTTTTTGGCTTCTTCTTTCCCAGCTTGTGTAGATTTATATATACATATGCGTGAAGGCATGTTGAATGTAAAAATTGAAGAAATCAATTTTATATTTAATATTGAATATGCAGAGATCCATTGTAAATGACTGGGCAAGTTTTACAGTTTGTATCAGCTCTTTGGAAAGTTCTGTCTTCAATATGCCAAATTAATTTTTATGTAAGTTAGTGAGATTTTATTTAAACAGTATTTTTCCCAAATTCTTAATTTAGGGAGAGAAACA
The DNA here is from genome assembly GCA_013397375.1 of Toxostoma redivivum. Lineage (NCBI taxonomy): Eukaryota > Metazoa > Chordata > Aves > Passeriformes > Mimidae > Toxostoma > Toxostoma redivivum. The sequence continues at coordinate 201,610 of VXBI01001042.1, forward strand.
AATCCTTTCCTATAAAGATAAAGTCATACTTGGAAGCATTTTGATTCAACACATGGTCTGAAAATCCTCCAGCTCTGCAGCTGCTGCCGTGCAGAGCTGTGGGAAGGCAGCACCTGTGCCCTCTGCTGAGCTGCCTGTCCCAGGGTGGAGTCCAGGGCAGGTTCTTGCTGCTCTGGTGTCCAGAGGTGCTCCTGGAGCTCGGCACTGCCTGCCTGGGACCGTTTCCCATCTGTCTGGGCCCCTGACCTTCTGTGACTGCTGTGTGCTACCAGAGCAGGGGAGTTGCCAGCCAGAAGGGAGCATGTGAGTTTGGGAATGGGGCTGTCACAAAAGCTGGGGCTGAGCATGAAATGGATAAGAGTGACCATGACACCAGCCAACATCAAGGCTCTTCCTTTGACTTTATTTTCCCTTTGGAATTGTTGCAGTTGCTGCTTGTGAGTGTGTTACAGCACTCTGCAGAAACCATAAAATCCCTAGTATGGAAAAGGTGCATAAATGATTAAAGGCTGAGGAAGTATCTGTCTTGAATCTCCCAAAAGAAAGTAACTTATTTTGTATGGATTTTTTTTTTCTTAAAAGAAAAAAAATTATGTTTTCTTTCTACTTGTGAACAGGGTGGTGGAGACTGTCCAGAGATGAGCATTGGGGCAATAAAGATTGCTCTAGAAATTTCCCTGCCCGGCTCTTTCATCTATGTATTTACTGATGCCCGATCCAAGGATTACAAACTGACCCATGAAGTGCTTCAACTCATCCAGCAGAAGCAGTCACAGGTACCAAGGGGATTTGCACTCCCAACTGGGCTATATGTTTAATGCTCAGTTCCTCAATGACAAAGGGTAGAATTCTCCTGTGTGAAACTTGGTGAAATCTTTTTACAGAAGGGACCATAATACTGCATCTTAAGGATTTAATTTTTTAAATAGAGTTAACTGATCTGGTTAAGGAAAAACTTAGCGGAATATTCTATTTTTATTATAAAATAAATAATTGCAACTGAATCTTCTACCCAGTGTATGTGGTTTTGGTAGCTTATCACTTATGTGGATTTTTTGTTGTTCTAAAAGAAGTATTATGTGAATGACAGGGCTGATTGGTTTTTAGAGGGATTTTTGTCTGTTCCTTTTCTTCTGCATCATTACTGAGTGCAATGCCTCTGTCCATGCAGAGTGACAAACTGACATATTCTTCTGTTGTCTTGCCTTAATGCTGCCCTGGTACTGCTTTCCTCACCTATGCACCATGAGTCCAATGATTCACTGTTTTTTCTTTAATCCAGGTGGTATTTGTGCTGACAGGAGACTGTGATGACAGGGATCATATTGGTTACAAGGTCTATGAAGAAATTGCCTCAACAAGTTCTGGTCAAGTTTTTCACTTGGACAAAAAACAAGTTAATGAGGTAACTTTGCTTGAGTTTTGCAATCGATAAAGAAAGTGAGGGATGAGTTATACTGTAAATCTTTAAGAGACCTTATGGTGGGTTAGGGAGCAGAAGGGGAACTTCTAAATGTTCTGATCTTAGTATGTGGACTCTGTTCCACCTTTTCCTTCCTTTCTCCATCTTCTATATCAGGAGGCAATTCTGTGACTTTTGTTGATGTTAGGGAAGTGTAAAGTGTCACATCTCACCAGAACCTCCCCAGCTTCCCTCTGCCTGTGCCAAAAGTCTTCCAGGAGAAGAGCCTTTAACAAAAGGAGTAGTTCTGGGCTCTGCATAGCCTAGTGGCTTCTCTGCTCAAAACAAGAGCACACATTTAGCTTTAAAAAGAGCATTTTGTGAGCAAACAAAGGACTGCTACTTAGCCTGGACAAAAATGCTCCCCACATAGGATAGTGTGGACTTTCAGGTTTCCATTATTCACAGAGTCATGGAAGTAACTTTTTAATTGAGGTTATTGCTACAATACTTTTGCCACCTCTGCTGCCCTCCTGGTAACTGTGGTTCCTGACCCACAGCCATGAATGACTGTTTGCTTTGGGAACTTTAGTGAGTCTTAGACAGAAATGAAACTTCAGAAGTGCGTGAGAAAACAGTTTGGAGGGAGGTGAAATCACATGGTATTTATCTGGAGAGCTGGAATTGTTTATAAATGTTGTAAATGTTCCCCTTTGAATTCCCAGTGTAGGCAATAACTAGCTGAGGTTTCTTAATAAAAATTTACTCTGCTTTGTTCTTCTTTCTGTCCTAAAATTTGGACAATGATAGATGTTGGAGATAAATTGCATTTTTGTACAGCTGGTGCCTAGAAAAATTGAAGTTCTCATTGGGAATGATAGAAGCTATTGGCAGTGATGTGAAGGTGATCAAAAGGAGAAACTTCCCAGATGATTTATCCTCCAAAACTTAGGTTAAAATTTGGAAGAAAAGAAATTACCAGTTTGGTCTGTTCCTAGCCTGTATTTTGCTATTATGCATAAATTGTAAAACTTCTCTGTGACACTCCATGAAATCCCTTTCTACAGAAGGGATCATCATGGAACAAGATGGTCTTTAAGGGCCCTTCCAACTCAACAAATTCTGTGACCCTCTGATACTGCCAGTGGGGAATGCTCTTTGCCAGGACTGGAGTTTTAGGATAAAGGTTTGGTTTGCTGGTTATGGTTTTGTTTTCTTCTGCTTTTGAGAGGTAGAAGTGAGCAGATAAAGCCATTTTAGGTGCTGCACAGCACCGTGTTCTGGAGCACAAGCTGCTTTCTGGGCTGCCTGGTGCTGCTTTCTGAACTTGGCACTTCCCTGTTTCTAGGAACACTGGCTTCTGCCTGAAAGGATAGACTGTCTTGGAATTTTGGGTAAGGTTTTAAGCAGGGGATTTCAGTAGCTGCTTTCACCCCCCTCCAGCTTCATCTCAACATTTCTTTTGAGTAAATAATTACAGAATTGTAAAGTTGTAAAATGTTCTGGGTTGCAAGATATCTTGAAGATCATCTCATTCCACCCCCTGCCATGGGCAGGGATACCTTCCACTATCCCAGGTTGCTTCAAGCTCCATCCAACCTGGCCTGGGACACTTCCAGGGACCCAGGGGCAGCCACAGCTTCTCTGAGAACCCTGTGCCAGAGCCTTGCCACCCCTGCACAAGAGCAGAAGGTGAAATCATTGGGTGATATTTTTGCAGCATTTTTTTGAGAGAGAGGGAAAAATACAGCCTATGGCCACTGAAAAGAGATGCTTAAACAGTGTAAGAGATTGCCTGAGGTGGAAAAAAAAGCAAACCCTAAATCACTTTCAGAAATCTTCCACAATAACTGCTGAACAATTTGTGTTAAAGCCAAACTTAAAGACTCTGCAATTTTAGTGATTGTTGACCTTACATAAATCTGTGTCTGAGCCAAGTGACTGTGAAAATGAGTAGACCAAATTGCTGCCATCCCCAGTAAAACCTTCTCTGTGGTTTCAGTTCTTGATCAGCATTGATCAGCTGTTTATGGGATAGCCCTCAGGCAGGATTCAGCAGCAATCAAGCAATCACACTTGCCCTCCTTTTTCTCTGAGGAGTCGATGATGTGTAAAGAATGCAGTTTATAAATGCTGAAGCACACTCACCGTTATGGGCCCAGAGACAGCCAGTGCTGGACTGCGGATTAGGGAATAGCTACAAAGTCCCTGCTGAGTACTCTGCCAAACCAACGACTTGTTTTGTTAAAACATTTTGATTATTCTACCCCCCAAAAACCCAAACAAAGCTATTTTTAGTATGTAAAGTTTCAAACCATTTCTCTTGTTCTTGCCCTTTGAGCATTGAGTGCAGAATGAAGCAATATTCTAAGCTAGATACAAGGAAACACAGCAAAACAGTGCTTGATACACATCCAATGCTTGTGTACTGAGAAGACTATGAAAGCTTAGTGCCTTCTTTTTACTTCTGAAAAACATGTTCTGATTTCAAATACTACAATTAACTTGGGCAAAATTATTAGTGATTGATGAAGTTGTGTTGGGTTCAGTCCAGCAAAGCATGAAATAGATATGTATCTCCACTTACCTGCTGAAGGTAGCTCTTCTAAGAATCTGGGATGAAGGTCCTATTTTTATAAACTCACTGTGATTTCTATGCATTAAATAAATGAGAATATTTATCTAGTTAGAGTATCAAGGTCCCATCTCTGGGAGGGAGTGTTCAAGGTCCCATCTCTGGGAGGGAGTGTTCAAGGTCCCTGTTGGGGCTCCAGTTTGAACAACATGGACTTGGAAGGTGTCCTTTCCCTCCTGGAAGGGGAGTGGGACAAGATGGGCTTTAATGTCCCTTCCAATACAAGCTATTATAGGATCATAATATTCTGAAACGTTGTCCCCAGTGTCTTGGAAAGCCTTTATCAAAGTGCTTTATCAAAGCATTGAAGTCCTGATTTTGAAAAGTGTTTCTTTAGGGTGAGATTTCTCTGGTTACTTTTGTAGACTCAGAGCTTAATTTGCAATAATTGCTTGAAATTTAAATGAATCACAGAATATACTGAGCTGGAGGGGATCCTTGGAATCTGCAAGGATTGAGTCCAACGCCTGTCCCTGCACAGACACCCCGACAATCCCACCCTGTGCATCTCTGGGAGTGTTGTCCAAATGCTCGGAGCTCTGGCAGCCTTGGGGCTGTGCCCATTCCCAGGGGAGCCTGGGCAGTGCCCACCACCCTCTGGGGACAAACCTTTTTCTGGCCTCACCCTCCCTGACACAGCTCCACCCCTTCCCTCAGGTTCTGTTCTCACGACATTGAGAATATTCATCAAGCATGGGTTAAATTCCCTGTTAGGAGCAGATTCTCTATTTTCATATCTGTGTCCAATTTCCAAAAAGTACTACTAATTTTGACTTGAACTGAAGTTACATTACACCACAACTAATTATCCTTCTGTAAGGAAATTCCTGTAAATGGTTGTGATGCCCAAAGGTTTGTACTGATATCAGAGTGGGTGATGAGATGAACTGTGATGATCAGCAGTGTGAATATGGTCTTGTGGAAAATACTTGGAGATTTATTAGTTATTGGCAGTTCAGGTAATGTCTCCAGGTTGTTTTGATTGTTTGTGGCAAAAATGAGTCATTCCTGTATCTGATGAACTGGACTGATCAGTGTGGATAAAGCTGGCAGTTCACAAGGACTGAGGTGGTGAGTGATGTTTTTCCATTTCTTTTAGTGTTGAAGCACTTGAGTTTTCTTATTTCTAACCTTTCTGTAAGAAGGGAAAAACTCCTGTCCTTGGACTGCCTAAAAATATGTCCTCCTTCCTGATTTTTAAAATAAGTAGAAATGGATCTTCCGCATACAGAACATTGATAGGAGGAAAACTGAGAATGACATGGGGGTACAGCTTTGACTTTGATGGAAGAAGGGGATGTTGTTGAGTGACTTGAAAGCTGGATGAACCTATGTGGGATAAAAAAGAGAGTTTGGAATTGGATTTGAAGAATGTGAATGAAAGGGATGCTGTGGATGAGACGAGATTGAGGGGGGGCTGAAGACAAGACTGATGACAGAACATTTGGAAGGGATGGTGCAAAAGAGGTTGTTGTTTTGGGAAAGGTGCTGAAGGGTATCATCTGTAAGATCACAGGGAATGGTGGTGGTCACTCATGAGTGCTCTGCTGTAAACAGAGGTCCCTAAACCCACTGGAGAACCTCCTATTTCTGCTGGCCCTTAGTCCTCCCAGGAGATGGCAACCCAAGAGTTACACTAACACAGCTTGGATTGGTGTTACAGGTCCCTGCTGTGTATGACCAGTGTGTGTTTGGGTGATGCTGCAGAGGAAGCAATTTGAAATCTTGTTTCTCTCAGTTAAAGGTGTGAAAGGCCCCTCCACTGCTTTTCAAGGATGTAATGCACATGACAAAGTCAAAAGTTCAAACTTACAGTATAGAATGAAGGTCTCATGCAAACCTCTGTTTCTTGCCTTTTCTTCTCCCTCGTCCCAAACAGGCATTATCCATTTTCATAGAAAAAGGAGTAATGGTTTCATGGGAGAAGCAGCTGAATACTTCTATTCTGAAGATACATAATGTACAGTGAATGCCAAACAAAGAAAGGAAAAACAGAAAGTTGTAGCTGGTCTTTCTCTGTTTTCTATGGAATTTGGAGTCTGGAAAAAATAAACCATAATCATGTACCTAAGGTCTGTCATAAAGCAGCTGCAGAAGGGCTTTTAAAAGGCAGTTGAAAGCAGACAGGCTTAGTTCTTGTGCTTCCTAACTTTGAAGAGTGTGAGATACAACACTAAAACTTTTCAGTTGTGTGGTTTTCATACATGCTATATATATAATTAATGTTCTATTTTTATAGTATTATTCTCTCATGCACTGTTTCAGTTATATTTTTGATGTGCATTTAAAAACATCACTAGAATATTTTTCTTCTTTGGGTATAACCCCAATTTACTTAAGCAATGAAACAGTTAACCTGAAATCCCTTTGCTTTGACTGCTTGAGAAATATTCTTGAGTCCCAGAATAAACAAATGGGAATAGAGACCATGCTCCACAGACTTTCCAGGTTTCAGTATGCATTCCAAGAAATGACCTGACTGCAGGGCAGGTTGCAAGAGCAAATTTTCTGGGGAAATGTTATAAATCATTGCTGTATTTGCCCTTCCCCCTCTAATAATATTCATCACGTCATATTTTGGCAGAACAACAAAAGCTGCTGTTGTTTTGGGGGCTTTCTGTAAAGGTCTCAGAGGAGAAAAACCCTACTTCTAAACCAGTGTTACAGCAGTATTGCAAACCCCTTTGGAATGACAGGGCTGGGAAATGGATCTCCCAGAACTGCCTATTGAACTTATATAAGCAAGCTGCTGCCAGACTGCAGACAGCTGGGTTGTTCTGTTGCCTTCCATTTTCAGTTTTGATCTTGAAAACTCTCAGAAACTGAAGTTCATGTGGGTTCGTTGAATTTTACAATCCATTTAAAAACTTACCGGTGAAGGTGAGATCCTGGAATTAAATAGGATCTTTTCCATACACCTCATACAAAGAAGTGTCATGCTCATCTCACTGGGAGTAGAACACTGAAATTTCTTTGGAAGCATTTTTGGACCCAGATGTATAATTTCTAAAGTAGAAAATGAGTTATGTCTTTTTGAAGCCTTGTGATTCCTGTTCCAGGCTTGTCTAAAGCAAACACAAGCTACTCCCTAGCTGGTGTCACCAGCTGTTGCACAAACCCCACTTCTCTCTTGGGCCATGTTACTGCAGAGCTTTGAGCAGCACAGGCAATTTTACTGTGATTTTTTTGGGGAATGTTGTTTTGCAGACATGCACAAGCACCTTGCTCATGCACACCCTTGGTGAGGGGACACGTGGTCAGTGCTGTCTCAGCCTGTGCTGGGAGCACTCAGCATGACTCAGGTGGGACATTGCTAAGAGTGGAGGGGGAATCATTGATGAAAACTTGCCCCCACCATTTCAAATCTGTTTTCAATGATGCCCTTCAGTTACTTAAACTTATTTCATCTTTGCACAAAGGTTGCTGTAACATATGAGAACAAGTACACTTTTATAGTAGGCTGGAATCTAGTTTCTATCACAAAGTCATCTCACACACAAACCCATGGCATATTTCCATTTTTTAAACAATAAAGTAGGCAAGTAATGCACAATAAACCAGGGGAATTATGTTCTTTTGGGCAATGTGTTGAATTGGGTCTTAGGTTGAAGGACTTGCCCTAGAGACCCCCAGTACTGAAAGTTAACACATCCAGGTTAGTTTATTGTTGGTTTCCAAGTCTTGAGCTGACATAATCAAAAGATGGCTCGCTTTTACAAGATGTTTCTCAATGCCACCATGGTCAACTGCAACTTAAAATCATGGTTCAATATTGCTGTGAGTCACATTACATTGTTACACAAACCCAATATTACTTCAGTAGGATTTAAAAAATAGGCTGCAGCTCTGTGACATACAGAGGTGATGCAAACTTTTATAGTTTGACAAATCAGGTGTGTTTGTGGGGAGGTTGGGTTGGTTGTGGTGGGTTTCCCTTGGCTGATTGTCAGGCTCCCTCTCAGCCACTCACCCCTTGCAGAGGAGGAATGGTTTAAGGAAGTTTCTGGGTTGAGATAAAGACAGGGAAATCACCAGTTGTTGAGGGCAAAACAAAGTTTACTTAAGGAAAATTAGTTTGTTGCCATATAAAATAGATACTCAATTATTCCTTCAGGCGGTGGCAAGCAAAGACAGGTAGGAACACCTTTGCCTCACTTGCCCAACTCAACTTCTTCCCTGATTCCTTCTCCCCTCCGCAGTGCCAGCAGGAATGGGGTTGTGGTCAGTACACACAGGTTTCTCTTGGCTGCTCTTCCTCCTCACACCCTTTCTTCACTGAGGGCTCTCCCATGGGCTCCTGTCCTTTCCCTGGTGTGGGAACCTCCATGCCCTGCAGGGACATACCTTCCAAAGCCATGTTCCCCTCCAGTCCCACCTCTCTGCTGTGCCTAACAGTAATTTGTATTAGGCATTTTAGGGGAAAAAAAAACTGGAAAAGCCCATAGATAGCAATCACTCAGGACATTTAGATGGCAAAATTTTCCTTGTTGCTTCATGCAGCTAACAACTGATGATCAGAAATGTCCACGGATTTGTATCCCTAATTCCTTTTAAAATTTACCTGTGGTTGTTGTGTAGAGATGTATCCAGGTGTGCTCATGTATTCCTTAAACACCATGCTGACCATGGCTTTGCTAGTATCTTCTATTAAAGTTGCATTTCCTTTAAATATTCACATTTAAAAAAAATAAATCAATATGGAATCTCTACAAGACAGTAGAGGCAAGCATTTCAGAAGAAAATATTTCAACAGCTAGTACTGCTGACAGTATAGTAACTGTTCTTTTCTCTTCTAGGTGTTAAAATGGGTTGAAGAAGCAGTTCAAGCCTCCAAAGTGCATCTCTTGTCTACAGACCATCTGTCCATGGCTGTAAATACTTGGCAGATCCCTTTTGATCCCAGTCTGAAGGAAGTTACAGTGTCCTTGAGCGGTCCTTCACCAGCAATGGAGATTCGTAATCCTCTAGGTGAAGCACTTTATACTTTCTTTTGTGATAGTGAAAAAAGGGAAGGAAAATCCCTTCTGATGTTTTATTTTTTCCCAATATTCCATTTTTTTCCCCTTGGAAGAAACTGAAAAACTTCCCTATTTTATCCACTTCATCTCACCTCCATCTTCTTTGTTTCTATTTGTCATTGCATTCCAGATTGCTGGACACTTCTGCCTTTCATCTGTTTTTGTATTCTCTGAACCATCATTTAAGGGTTGTACATAATGTTTGGGTTTTATGTCAGGAAAGTTCAACTGGCTGTTTTGAACTGTGAGAACAACAGAACCAAACCTGTCTCCCCTGCCCATCTCCAGCTGAGCAGTGTGTGAGGGGGAATGCAGTGACAGATTTGGAGCTAATTTGTAATTGAAGCTATTTTGAACAAATCTGTTGTTTATTATTATGTTGATGCCTTAGGAACTTGGAACAGCACTGGAGAAATAAATTCAGATCATATTTTTTGTATTCTCGGAATGAATTTTGCCTAAGGATATAGCTTGAGTAGCTTGGAAATATTTTATGCCCAGGATGGGTTCCCTGCAACGTGGTCTGGTCTGTCCTGCACTGGGGCATTCTTGTTTACAGGAGAGAGATTTGTTCAGTGTCTGTGTTCAAGCCATGACAACACACAGTCCTGGGTGTAAGTGTCAGGCTTTGCTGAAGCTGTGACCCCACCTCTTTTTAGCCTTTCTCATACATCAGTTCCATGCATCTAAATCCACATGGTTTCACTGAAATTACTCAAGGCATGTCTAGTAGGTTTTGAAAATGTGCACTGGGACATCCGAGTCTCCACTTCCTCGTTCCCTTTAGTGCTGTGGAAGAGCCAGGTGAGTTTAATGGCTGATGATTCTTCAGGGTCAGCCTTGAGGGAGCAAAATCCCTCTCTAGAGAGTCAATTCCTGCACACAACCACCCACATATAAATTAACGTTTTCAGTATTCTGTCAAAGAATTACAGGGAATTTTGACTGTTGTAAATGTCATTGACTGCTAAGTAGTGAGTAAGTCAAGTATCAGAAATACATTGGTACAAAACAACAATATTGTATTTACTCTCTTTTTTTTTTTTTAAGCAATACTGTGTTTACTCCATCCTGTATTTACTTTCTGTTTCTGTTTTTTTTTTTAGGCAAGCAGCTCAGTAAGGGATCAGGACTGAATGAATTGCTAAATATCCACAACTCTGCAAAGGTAGTAAATGTCAAAGATCCAGAGCCTGGAACATGGACAATTAAGGTAAAGTTATTGCAGAACTCATGTATGATTTTCCTGTAGCATATAAGGGGGTTGTATAATCATTTGCTATGTTATTTATCAAAGGTACTCACAGCTGAGTCTGTGTTACAGTAAATGTCCTGTGATCTTGTATTTAATATTGTTACATACCTCTTTATGTAGGTAAAGCTGCATGATCCCAGCTTTCCTAAATAGATGTGGAAACAATCCTACTGGTGTATTCTTTCTGACTGAACTATTCTATTGTAGCAGTGTAAATACTCTATAGTAATTTGTAGCGGGGAAGGCACCTGGGTGAGGCACTTTATAGGCAGTGCTGAATGGATCCTGCCGTGCATTGTCCCTGCCCTAGCACAGAGGTGCTTTGAAAAGGATCATTAATTCACACACTGCCCTGGGGGGAGCTCTTGATTCTGCTGCAGAACTGCAGCTACAAAAGCATGTTGAGCTCAGCAGCTCTGGGGAGAATTGTTTGAATGTCTGTCTAGGACTGGGAGCTAATCAAATGAGGGACAGGGACTTTTTATATGGGCAGATAGTGATGGGACAAGAGGGAAAAGTTTTGAACTGCCGGAGGGCAGGGTTGGAAGGAATTGTTCCCTGTGAGGGTGGCAAGGCCCCAGCACAGGTTGCCCAGAGAAGCTGTGGCTGCTCCTGGATCCCTGAAAGTGTCCAAGGCCAGGTTGGACAGGACTTGGAGCAAGCCGGGATAATGGAACGTGTCCCTGCCCATGGCAGGAGGTGGCACTGGGTGACTTTTTAAGATCCCTTCCAATTCCATTATTCTATGACCTAAAGTGCTGAAAACTCCAGTACAGAGACAACTTGGTGGGCTGTTAAAAATGAAAAAGGTTTGGGTCCTGCTGGACGTGGTAACATGAGCCACATTGAGTCCTTAGACCTTTTTCTACAGTAAATGCCGGAGGATTCACTTTTATCATTTGTTGGAGACTTTTGGGGTGAGAGATCAGTGCAGCAAATATCCAGTGCCCTGCAGCCCAGAGGGACAGTGCAGGAAGAGCCCTGTCTGCTCTTGGCTGTGTGATGTGAGCTGAGCCACTGGTGCGTGCCAGCATCCAAATGCTGGCTGCTGGGGAGGGATCCCGGGCTCAGTGTGGGACACCTGCAGAGCCAACAGTCCCCTTGTGCCCAGGCTGCCACTGGTGGCATGCACCCTGGCAGCAGGACGGCAGCACTGCCAAGCCATTAGGCTGCTCCTGCAGGCAGGGCCTGGGAGTTTTTTGGGGGTTAGGAGGTTCTTTTGGTTTTTTTTTTCTAAGCTCAGTATAATGCTGCCTCCAGCTCCATGAAGAGCATGAATAAAACATTCAAATTGATATATTTTGGGTTCAAAAAGAAATTAAGAAAATCTATTGAATATGTAGTTGAAATATTTTAATGTAAATTTTATGAGCCAGCCACGTCATTCATTTCTTCATAGATACCTGTATTTTGGGCAATTCTTGGATGTTGTTTGCAAGACAGAAAAGCACCTTTCACAAATATGTATTTGCTCTTTTGATTGTACTCATCCATCCTGGGAGAGGAAACACTGTTGTACAGTCTCTGTAATCCATGTTCAATAACAAATAATGAGAAGACACCTAAACATAATAATTGGAAAGCAGTCCTGTGTGATAAAACTAATTCCTGGTGTTTGCCTAGAGAACCCCAGCTCCTAGACATGACAGTGAGAGATGTGTTAATTGTTATTAGGAAATGGTAAAATTTTATGAGGTTATTCTGGCCTTAAAACTCACAAATATCCAAAGGTCTGAGTAATTCATAAAGAGAAATGATTTCCCAGTATATTTTTCTGTGGATTGTGTACTTGGCTTTAGTCCCTGGCTTGGTTTATTTACAGAAAGATTTTAAGACTTAAGACTTAAGCTTTGTGAAAATTTTATTCACACCATAAACTCCTTATACACATGCACCCAGCTATAAAAAAGAACCTTATCACTGAGTTGATCTAATGAAATTTTAACTGGCAATTAACGCTTGATACCTTGAGTTGTTTGGTACAATTAAATATTTCTTTATATTGTTAACAGCTGGCTTATATAAAAAAGGCTTTAGTGGTGCTATTTCTGAGGTGAAAGGCTAACTAAATAGAAGGAAATATATTGTTTTAATCAGATAGACATTGATTTGTCATGATGTCTAATGCCTGTCCCAAGGCTGTTAGTTATAAGAAACAACTGTTCAATTTTATATTCACATGCAGTGGGGGTTACTCTGGAGTAACCTCTCTTCCAGATAGATGCAGGAGTCTGAGAATGGATCAGGTAAAACTCCAGGGAAAGCCCAATGGAAGCTTCTACCCTGAGGAGTGTGGAAGTAGGAGAGGAGGAAAAGCCATGGGTTCCTGTGCACCTTTGGCAAGTAGCAGTTGACCTTTCTTTCTCTGCATAGAATCATAGGAAGTAAGGTATAATTACTTTGATTTGTCTTCTTTAAGAAGAAAGACTTGCATCAAGGCAGCTGTACTCCCCAGAACATGAAGCTCAGGCTGTTCAGGGGTAATGGATGGGTGGGGATTGTTCTGATTTGTTTTTCGCTGGTTGAAGCAGAATGACAAAGTGAGGGTAGAAGGGTACAGAGCAGAGGCGAGAGGTACCTCTGCACCCTCTGCTTTCTGCTTGGTTGGGGAAGAGAAGCACCTTTAATGCATAGATTTTTCTGTTGAGTTCTGATTCACTCACCATTTTCTAGTAGAGTTTGTGATGATCAGGTCCTAACTTCCAGACCACTCTCATTGCGGGCACTAGCAATGTGGCAAGGAGTTGTTGATTTGTTGGTGTGATTTACTTCCAAGACAAACTGGCTCTCTTTGCTGCCACCACAACTGTAGGGCCTGAATGTGAAAGCAAAGCTTTATCCAAGGTGCTTTTGCTTACAACTTTAGCCATGAGGCAACTCTGTTTAACATGGTGCTGCTGTTGACCATGCTGGAGTCAGTCCCTGAGCTGGGTGGCTGGCTCATGCTCTGTGCAGTCCCTGCAGTGCTAATTCCATCATCCCATGTGCTGGCTGTTTTGCAGACCTCGAGCAGCGGGAGGCACTCTGTGCGCATCACGGGGCTCAGCACCATTGACTTCCGGGCTGGCTTCTCCAGGAAGCCCACCTTGGACTTTAAAAAGACATCCAGCAGGCCAGTGCAAGGTTTGTTTCCACTTTAGTCCATGTTAAATAGCTTCAGGCCCCCAAAATCGAGTAGAGCTCTATGATGAGCTTTGTGGTAACTCCAGGGATGTTGTGGGTTGGGTCCTGGGGGGCTTTGTAACTGTGTGACATAAATACAGATATTTTTAACTATGCCTCAAAACTGTGTTATTTCTGTTATTTTTGGAGCTTCAGATAAACACCTTGGCCGAGGGGCATGGTGAGGAGTTCATAAAGAAGCTGCTATTTCAGAAACACCTGTTGAAAATCAGTAATTTAAACTCTCCCCAGCTGGGTCTCCTCACATCTAGTAAGCAGAGCTCAGCTTAGCACAATTTAGCCTTTCCCTTCTTGGTAGGTAAGAGCTGGAGTTCAATGCTGCATTTATGGGGTAGTGAGCCATGCAGATGGAGTTTAATCTTTCATGTTTAGTTATCTGTTTTCTTTAGCACATAAAATAGCGTGTTTCTGTTTTTCCAGGGATTCCTACCTTCATGCTGCTGAATACCACAGGGATCCTGCTTCCAGCTAGAGTAGACCGACTGGAACTTCTGAGTATTACAGGGGAACTCCTTAAGACCTTGCCTGTGAAATACTATCCTGACAGAAAGCCCTATGGACTATGGAATATTTCTGACTTCATTCCACCAGATGAAGCTTTTTTTGTTAAAATAACGGGCTATGACAAGGATGATTATCTTTTTCAGAGAGTTTCAAGTGTTTCATTTTCTAGTATTACTCCTGGTAAGAGACTAACTTGAATTGACTGTTTATTTGTCTCATCTGAATCAGTTAAAATTGAGATCTTGTATGCTTTTATAACTTACACAAGTACTTTCCGTGCTGTTTCTTTCCAAAGTTCTGTCTCTAGTTCATGATGGTCAATACCTACTAAGTGGAGCTTTATCAGAAATTGAGCTTCCTTTTAATAAAAGGAAAGGATAGCATGTGTGTTAGTAGCTGTTAATATACTTTCTGGGGAATGTTTTCTTTCTTCAGATGCCCCCAAAGTTACAATGCCTGTGAAGACTCCAGGTTATTATTTACAGCCAGGCTCTGTTCCTTGTCATGTTGAAAGTCTTATACCTTTTACTCAGCGTTTTACTAAAAATGGAGTAAAACTGGGAGTGGATCAGTTCTTCAAGTAAGTAGTGACCTTTTTTTACAATACTGCTTCATTTCCTATTTATAGCTTATGATTTCTGTTATTATTTACTGCTATGTACTGTCTACATCCCGCTACTTCTAGTCTGTTATTTTTGGTGCTCTTTATCAGGAAAGCTGTATTTTATGGAGATATTGATAATATGTAGAGAAATATATTTATATATGATATATAGAGGAGAGTGTACACTTTGTACATGTGATGGTGCTCTGAAATTATGATAAACTGGGTCTAAAAGTCTAGAAGGCAAATAGTTTTAATTCATATTTTTAAAAGTTGTGCAAAATTGGTAACTCCCTTTGTTATGAAACACACCCCTCACTCTGGCCCCAGTGATAAGTAGATGACTGGGCATGCATTAATTTGTTTGATTTTTTTATGCCTTTCATGGATGCCCTAGAAGTATGTCCTATCACCTGCCCTAGAAACTTTCATCTTCAGAAAATCTCTCGAAATAGCAAAATTTATGTGATGTACCAGAAGGCTCTTCGGATTTCTGTATAGAAAAAGAATTGTGTGCCCTTTCTCTGTAGGGTGAGAGAAGAATAATTAAAAAAGAAGGTAAATTAGTTAAAATACTCATAAAATGCCCTTTTAATTCTGTTTGTTGAAACCAAAAGCGAAGTGTGCACTAGCAAACAGTGTCAGCAGCCTCCTATGCAGCCTGAAGCACCTCAGGAGCAGACTGAAGACTAAATTCTGCATTCCCCAGCAGGTACAGCATACCCAAATAAACACATCCTGCAGCTCCCTTGTGCACTGCTGGCAGTGGGAAACGCTGCAGCTTGGTGTGGTTTGGGTTTTAATGAGGTGCCACTGACACATAGTCAGCCCCAGCACAGCACATACTTGGGCTGCTATGTAATGTTTTCCATTCCTTGGGTATCAAACCCCACGCTTCTCCTTGTTCTTCACACATCCAGCTGATTCGGCTGCATTTTTCTTTTTTCTGTTACAGAGCGGATGAATGAACACATCATCCAAGATAATTTAACAAAACACATCTCAAGCCAAATATTATTGGTCACAGTTAAATAGGATCTAATTCAGCTTGGCTTGTTTGCCTCTTATTTGTAGTGAAGTTTCAGGCAGGGTTTGTCCAGCTGAGTAGTTCAGTGCAGATTTGAACTGTAGTATTCTTCTGCATTGAATGAGTTTTGTTTTGGTGTTGAGATATCTTTACTCAACTGTTTTAATATTTATTTCAAAACCTAAATGGTTTACAAGTTGAATATCACATTTCTATTGTGACAGTTGTCTATGTGAAAATACCCTTAGAATGACTACAGGTTCAGGCACATTTCCCTTTGTGCTTCTGTTCTCAAGGCTTCCATGTTTGACATCTGATGTGTAGCACAAGTCAGGAAGGAAGCGGAAAAGGATTGCCTAACCTCACTTGTAAAATACTTTCCATAAAATAGAGGAGTTTCTCACTCATTATTTGGAAGAAACATCACCATACTCTTTGGTGCTGGTAGTTGCTGCCATGTCCATGTGCCAGCATTGCTTTGGGAAATGTCATAGATTTGAAGTATGATACATTAGGTTATCTAGAGTAAGTATGAAGTAAGAGGGAACAAGTAGAAAGCCGTTTAAGGTCACCATACACTTTTCATTTGTGGTGTGGTTGGATTGTATGTCTCATGGTGCTACAGCACTGAATTTCCGTATGTATTCCAAGTCTCTTATTCCTTCTGTATCCTTTAAGGGCTGATAAATCAATCTATTCAGACAAACAAAGGGGTCATTAATGTAGTGTTTTCCTGTAATGTGGCAATGACTTGCCAAAGCTCTCACAGATATTTTGGTGCTTATCAGTTTTGTTTATGTGCCATAGTAACAGACCACGAAGAGCACTGGGACACTGCAGAACCACTGGTTTGCTCATTTATGTCATCCTCTGTGTGTCTGTAGTTTATAAAATGTGGTTTTGAATCATGAAAAACTGAGAATGTTTTGAAGTGCATGTAAGTAGCCTGCATAGCTACAGCTTAATTCCCTTCTTGCTTTCATACTGTGTGTGATACCAACATGGTGTTACTGCCCAGCAGCCTTGGTCTTGCTGGGACCTAGAGAAAACCTGCAGTGGTTCTCTGGATTCCTGTACCTGTGAGTTTGGGAAGCTCAGGTGAGTGGATGAGACCTTATTGCCTTTGCTGGTAAGAGGCATGGGTTTGGTACCATGTACGGCACAGAAACTTGCTGACATCAAGGAATATATCTTCTCAGGTGATAAATACAAGAGAGCACGAGCAGCTGAGGGAATGACAGCAAATACACTGCCTTTGGGTATTGTGTGACAACTGCTGACTGGTTAAAGGTTTATTTTCTGATGTGCAATGTGATGTTCTGAAAAATCTTATGAGAAAATATCATCCATAAAGTGACGTCCAGTTTGATTCATCAGAGGGTCTGTCTTGTCTCTTCATAACTGAGAAACTCTCCTGTGTCTGCAGTCAGGAAGCCAAGCTGGTGTAGCTCTTGGTTCCTTGAGGGATTCAGTGAATGCTCTTTTCTCCTGCAGGGAATCATCCAGCATGAGCTGGGACATTGCCCAGGTGTCTGTGTCCGACGAGGGCTTTTATGAGTGCGTGGCCACCAGCACAGCGGGGACGGGACGCGCGCAGACATTCCTCGATGTGTCAGGTGCGTCCCAGCTGCCCTTCTGGGGTGAATTACTTGGGCTTGAACGCTTAAGAAAAGCACATGGGACCGAAATATTTTATATATATATTATATATACTTAGTTTTAAGTGTCTTTTTAATTACTGTGTGTTTTCCTCACCCGTGTCCACAAGTGAGCTGAGGTTTATTCAACAAATCTGTTTTAAATGTCAAAGTTGGTTTGGTTTTAATTCCTGCTATCAGTTGGACTTGCAGAATAGATCTGAACCTGTAGAATCCAAAACTTAAATCTCAGATTTCAATTGTTCTCATTTTTATTTCACTTTGTAGCAATTGTATCTTGGCTTGATTGTATCTATGTGTTTTCTGATAGACAAGGAAGTACGAAAGTTGTGTTCAAATTTCTGCTTTTTTACAATACAAAATTCAGTAACTTGTTGAAAATCTCATGTATTACCTTGAATTTCTTAAAAGTGATAATAAAGATGAGGAAGTAAAATGAATGAGGTAAAAATAGGGCTAATCACAAAGATTATTTTGAATAAACAGTAGGCTTATTTCTGTCTGTGGATAGATGAGACCCCTGCCTGTACTATAGCAAATTTTTCACAGTTGCAATGCAGACAGAGTGAGAGGGAAAAATAATTTCTGGTTTGTAGTAAAGATCCATTCTATATAGCCTTGTGTTGGTCAGATATGAGTCTTGGAGGAAAAAGCTGTTGCTGGCAAGCTGGGAGAACACTGAAGCAGTTCATTTTCTGTGACAGGGAGGAACAGGAGGACTCAGAACAATATTTTTGACTCAGGGTTTCCTTTAATGGCTTGAAATTCATGTTTTCTTGCCTCTTATCTCCTGCAGTTGCTACTCCAGGTAAATTAACCTGGATTATGAGTCACAGAATCACAAAACAATTCAGACTGGAGGCACCTTTGGAAGTCGTCTAGTCCAATTCACTCAAAGAGAATTGGCTTCTAAGCTTGATTATGTTTTTCAGGAACTTGTCCAGTCAGTCTTTGAATATCCCTCAGGGTGGAGATTTCACAAGTTCATGGGTAGCCTTCAGTGCTTAATTGCCCCCACTAGGAAAATATTTTGTATATCTTGTCAGAATTTCCCCTGCTGCATGTTATGAACCAAATATGAACAAAGACTCTCATCTTTTTTTTTCCTTCTCCTGCGCCCTGAGAAGACTCTAATTGTGTATTCCATAGAACAATCCTGTCAGTAGGTGAAGAGAGTGGCTCTATAACCCTTCACTTTCCTTTTTCCAAGCAAAGATGTTCATTTCTTTCTACTGTGAGCAAATGCAAAGAAGCCAGTGTGATAGCATTGATTTTATGCAAGGTAAGGTTTGTAGAGAAAGAGTCCTCTTGTACCAAGGGATGAATTTTATTCACATGAAGTAGTGAGTAGAACAGAACAGTAACATCTGTGCTTACCCAAATCCTGGTTATAGAGCACTAATATATATTTTGGCCACAAAAATTCTTCAAGAAGAAAGGATATTCCCAGATGCTTGTTTTAAACCATGGCTTGGGGGCAAGCAATTGTGGGCATAAAGATTCTCAGTCTAGAAATTGCAGTCATTCTCCTCATCAAAGAGAAATGTGAAAGAGAATCCTGACCTTTTTCTTGTGATGTTTGTAGCACTTGAAAGCCAAGAGTAATAAGGGGAAAAAAAAATCCCATATCCCCTCGTTTACAAAGCACAAGTGATGGCCTGGATCTGAGTCATTGTGTAAACATGACTATTTGTTCTGTTTGGAGCCCTGCATAGTATTAATGGGAGGGAGATACTTTGAAATCCTTGTGTACAAATATTTGCAAGAAAATTACTTGAAATTTCTTCTTGAAGCAAAGTAAACAATCTTTTCAAGTGTTCTGGTTTACCCAACTGACAGACAGTATATCACAGATAATCCATTCTGGCAACTGCTGTGTGAAAGGTATTGGAGCTGTGCCAACATTTTCTCATTTCACGGAAAGCAAACACTTGAGTTTGACTTTGTTTTACTCCTGTTAAATCTTTAAAATGTCAAATGGCTCGTTAGCTTGTGCAACACCCTAAGTGAAGGGCCAGTAAAGTGCTGGGGGATGGCTGAGTGTGAGCACTGCTGTGGACAGAGGCTGGGGTAGTCCAAAACTTGTGTTGTCCCACTAGACTGGCAGTCAAAAGATGGGGATTCCAGTCCTATGCTGCTTCATCTCTCTCTTTCCTGAGTTTAGGTAGCATATTTGATGATAAGTGTGTGGAAGGCAATAGAAGATTTGTTTCTTCCAAGCATCCCAAACCTAAAAGTAGAGGGGAGATGCTCCATTCAGTAAGCAAGTGTAGCTTTCCCTGACTCTCCTCTGCATGGGTTAAAGTCTATGGATTTGGCACTGGGGGCGATTGCTGTCAGGACTGTGTTTGTAGGGAGGCAGAGCTGCACACCCAGCACACAGTGCTGTGAAGGGATCCAGCATGGAGCTTGTGAACCTCATCTGAGACCCCCCAGGAGACCTTGAGGAGGAGGATTTATGACTGGTTCAGACCTTATGAGTAGCTTTAACCTTTTTTAAGGTTTATCTGTAATAAATACAGACTTTTATTTTTTTTTATTCCCTGTTATCCTTGCTTTTTTTAGGATAGTTGTGTTTTAGTGTGTACTGATAAAGATTTGGTCTTGCTCTTACAGCTGTCTCATTTCTGCACAAGCATCCCTCTCAAAGTATTATTTATTGCAGAGTTTTCTTTGTTCAAGAACCAGTCTAGGGAAAACCAAATGGAATAGATATGTGTTATCTTTAGTGGGAAGGCATAAAGTCATAAATAATGCATTTTCTTTCTTGAAATGTTGCCTCCTTGATCAGTAATATCTCCAAGAGAAGCAGAATGACTGCTGCTATTTTAAGCATCTGTGGTTTCAAATAACTTCAGTAGAAAATTAATTCATCTGCTTTCTTCTGGGAGCATGGTAGAACTGTACAGGTGGGTTGGGTAAAAAGCAGATAACTACAGGGAGTTACAACATAAAATATATACAGGAAAAGATAATGAAATTCCCAGAGATTTGAGTGGAAGTAAGAATTGAAGGGTGTTGTACGTAGCTGCAGGAATTCCTCCTGTCTGGCTGCCAGAGCTCATCCCATATACCCAGGGACAGCTGGTGTGCAGCAGTGCAGTGCTGCTTGAGGTCACTGTGGGCTCCAAGAGCTGGGGCTGGGACCCCTTGGCCCCCTGGAGTTGGTGCCACTGGCATGGGGTTCCTAAAGCCCTGGTCTGACTCCAGCAGCTGGCACCCAGTCTACTTACACCAATCCCCCAGTAGCTGGCACTTAATATTTGCAGGGATACAGAGAAGGAACAGGGACTAAGGTTACCCTGTGAGACTTAAAGCAGGGCTTTACTAGTGAGAGAACAATCTGTGCTGGTTGGGCCAGGGCTAGGGCAGACAGGGCACTGACTGGTGGTGCTTTACAGGGGACAGGCCCCTTTTATGCCCCTTCCTACCTATTCTTCCCTTTTCTCCTCTCTGATTCACTTCCCTGCATTTTCCTTCATGAGTTTGCCAGCTGGCTCTCAGCCCCACCATAGCAGGGACCTTGGGTTTGTGTCCTTATCAGCTGCACAGTCTGGGCTGGCCCCTCTGCAGTGATGCTGGTAACTTTTGGTGCCCTTCAATCAGCATGAGGAGGAGTGGCTGTTGGCATTATCTGCTGTCTGTCTGGGCTGTCTGCCTACTGTTTATTACCTCCCCCTTTCTTACCCTATTCTATGAAGTCCTTAATCAAATAAGAACATGGACACTCTCTCCTTCCACATATTTGTATAGAGTTCGTCATGAAAAGAACTCACTAATGGTTTTAACTTGGTTCCATTGTTGCTGCTGGAAGAATTTCCTACTAACATATTTTTTTCCATATACAAGCTGTAAAAATATACTACATAGTTCAAATGCGGCCAGTGGAGGTCACACCTGGGGCAGAGATCAGACTCAGAGGCCTGTGGTGGTCCTATCTCCCTCCCATTGCTGTGACACTATCCCTTGTTGGCTGTGCTCAAAGAACACAGAGCTGCCTCTTCTCATACAGGATGTGATTTTTCATCCTACAGGATGTGGTAGTTTGGATCAGACCAGGTGTATCCTTGTGATGTGAGCTGCTGGCAGGTGGCTCAGCATCGGAGAATGAGGCTGCTGCCCTGGGTTCTGTTAGTGGCTTCACAATGGGAGATGAAACCAAATATTAAACCTGAATTATTAAATAATTAATTAAATTTAGTTAAGTTATTAGATAAATGATTAAATATTAAAATTTCACTATAACTTTCTTTGTTGTGTAGCATGCCTAAAGTTGTTTATCAGCATGCAGACATGCTGCCGGCTGTGTCTCACGCTTTGTTCTCCCTTGCCGCAGAGCCGCCGCCCGTGCTGCAGGTGCCCGCCAACGTGACGGTGGTGCCCGGGGCCGGGGCCGTGCTGAGCTGCCTGGTGCTGGGCGTGGGGCGCTACAACCTGTCGTGGCAGCGGCACGGGCGCGATGCGCGCCTGCAGGACCCGCTGCGCCTGCGGCTGCTGCACAACCAGTCCCTGGAGGTGCGCCAGGCCCGGCCCTCGGACCAGGGCAGCTACAGCTGCACTGCTGCCAACCAGGGCGGCTCTGCCACGGCTTCCGTCTTCCTCACCGTGCAAGGTAACGGCGGCTCGCTTGGCGCGGCTCCTGTTGGCACAGGTTGCCCACAGCCTTGGACAGGCACATCCCTGGGAGTGTCCAAGGATGGACGGGGCTCGGAGCAAGCTGGGATAGTGGAAGGTTTCCCAGCCCATGGCAGGGGGTGGAACTAGAGGGGCTTTAATATCCTTCCAACTCAAACCATCGTGTGATTTCATTCACAATCAGTCAGAACTAAAAAAGGCAGCATAAATGAGACCAAACAAATCTAGCTCTGGGCTTTTGCTGTATATCTGGAGCAAATTTAAAAGAAAAAAAGAAGTATAAATGCAATAATTGGTATTGGAGCAAATATTTTTTAAATTTTCAAGTAATGCAGGATTTTTTTTTTTTCTATTTGCCTTGATTATCTGGAGATTTGAACCTTGGTTCTTGGTTCACCTGTCTATGGGTGAGAAGAGTCAAAACTCAAAATTGTATAGAAAGAAAATGATTCTGTCACTTGTAGGTGATTCCAACAGATTTCTGGTTGTGATGCTGCTGGGTCATGTTCTGTGAAGAGGAGGACATTGATTAATTAACTTTTCCACTCTAATTCTAGTAATTTGTTAGTAAATGGAAAATTTAGAATTATGGAAAAAAGAAATTTTGAATTGAATTGCTTGACCTAAGGTGCTCCAAAACAGGTTGAAAGTGGAGTTGTAACACTTATTAAAGGGGTGTAATTTTTCCTGTATTGGTTACCAAGGTAGAATAAGTAGGTGTGGAAGCACTTGTGTAGGGCCTAGTACAGAATACAGCAGAATGAAGTGTGTTTTTTCAATATCTGTTTGAATTACCCTTAGATTGCTACAGCAGACCTTTAACTTAGCTTCTAATTAATTTAGATTTTTCTAACCTGAACTTTTAACAAAGCTGGAAGGAAAAAAATTAATGAAAAAACCTCAACCTCCATGTATTTGGAAAACCTAGTGTTGAATTGTACAGTCTTTTTCCATGAAGACACTCATTCAAGCATGTCAGAGGTATCAAGAGAACTGCCTTTCTCCCTCGTTCATCTCTTCCTGGGATTTAGGTTTTCCTCCCTAATGTCTGGAGCTCAGCTGGGAGCTTTAATACAATGACCACATTGCTTCTGTTTTTTTCTAGTAAAGCTGAAGAAGTTTTAGTGCTGCCACAACAGAATACTGAGTTTCAAATCACTTATATATGTAGAATGCTCGTATCAAATAGTTGGGAATTACATTTTGGCTGGTTCTGGTTGTTGGTAACAGCTTTCAAACATGTTTGAGAGAACCCTCTTGGGCAGCTCAGAGTCGAGTTTTCTTTATTTTTTGTAAAGGATGCTTAGAACAGAATAAATACATAGGAAACACTAAACTGCAGCTGAATTCAGCTTTTGCAGTGCCTGCCTCTTTTGTTTGGAAAAAGTAATCTACTATCAGCCTACCTGATGGCTGCATGTGGGAGCTGAGTGGTATCTGAAGGGTTTGCAAGTACTGTTACTTGTGATCATTTTAATTTGCCTGGACAAAATTACTTTCATCAGATTTCTGGGGGTACTCAGTGTGTGATTGTCATGTACAATTTGCAGTGCTTGTTAGGGCCTGGAATAGTTCTCAAAAAACAGTTTTTATTTGGCAGCAAAGAGTAAAGGGTGGCCAGATGTAAAAGCTACAGCTTTATGGGCTTGTCATTATTAACATGCCAAAGAGGGAAATTTGAAATCTTTATGGAGATGGGTCCGTGCTTTGTGTAGATGTAAGTAATTCAGAACGACAAATTGAATTCATCCTGATGCCCTTTATTATTGTTGGACCAGCTCCATGTAGATCTCTGAATTTTGGATCATAAGAGAATAAACACTGCTTTCATCCTTGTTTTCTCTCTCATGGGGGAGTTAAGGCAGAGAACAAATGCTGGTGGTTCTAAAAATAACCCGGCATCTGCTTTTCCTACTGAGGAAGGTTGTAGTGAACCCTTGTTTTGAAAGTGTTGGGTTTGATGCTGCTGTTTCTGGAAGGGAACATCCATGTGACTCCTGTGCCAGCAGCTGTGCAAATACAGCCTGGAGTCTTTGTGGGGCTGACTTTGTGCCCCAGTTGTGTGCTCTGTGCTCAGGAGAACGCACTGTGTCCCCAGCCTCTCACTGCTCCCCACCACCAGGACACAGGTAGGGCACAGCCCTGGGTGAAACTTGGGCCTCTCTGTAGCCTGGGGTACTGCCCAGAGCACTCTGGAAGGTCCTGGAATGCAGTTTGATAAATCCCAAGGAGTCTTGATGCCCATTGAGTGCTAGGACTAAAAAGTATACGCTCAAATTTGGAGTTTTGACAGAGTGGCTATGTAGGGTGAGTTGCTCAAGTTGTCCCATCAGATCAGTCTTGTATGGAAACATAAATGAATTTATGAGGGGATTCCTTACTTTTTCAGGTGCCTAGAGGAGTATATTGCAGCTGTGTGAGGCTTGGAAATTGGCCAGGAGTGTGAAGCATTGGTGATCCTATGTATTTTTCAATATGTTTCTCACTGATGACTGGAATTCCATGAACATTTAAACCTTTTCTTTCTGGTTTTGTTACAGCCTGGTAGGTGAAATGTGAGTTTGCTATTTGCATATTTTTTAGGCTCAATTAGTATAGCATATGGTGGAAGCTTGATGTTTTGTTTGTGACATTTTCAAATATATATCTCAGTAATAATGATTTGGGGGGGTGGGGGAATGTAGGAATTTGGGTTCTTTTTTAAAAATTGAAACAAATGCATGCATGGTGAAGAGATTGATTTGTAGTGGCTTTTTTGTTTCCTTCCCCTTGAAGAATTTCAACTACACCATTAATCCCTGGAAATTTGGGTGATGCTCAATGTGATTTTATGAAATCTTGGTTTTTCATGTATTCTGGTATAAGAGTGTTGTGTCGCTGGCCCACGCCTGTGGGGACAGGTGACAATTGGGATGAGTCAGCATGGAAGAAAAGAGCAGGTGCCAGGTCTGGGGTGGAAAATCCGAGGCTCCTTTTTTCTTCTTCTGTGTAACACAGGAGCGTTCCTGAATGCAGCCAAAGACTGAGACCCCCAACAAGGACTGAACACAACTTGTATACTCTCGGATTAACATTCTAGAAACTTGTAACTAATCACAAGTGGCAACATATCTCTTATTTACATGGTCACTCCCATGACCCCTAGTGCACAAACAGTAACTCTCCCGAACTTAAGCAATGTCCCCGAATTTAGGGTGTTGCTTTCCATGGCTTCAGGTTGATCCCTGCTATGAATAGTGCACTGGCCAGAGCAAACCACTGGGCCTCTACTTTAGAGTAGACCAGGAAGGGATTACCTTGATTATTGCAACTTTTTTTTATCCCTACAACACATTTGTGTAATGGGGAGAGACTGTGGTTTGTGTTTAGGTTGGGATTAGTAGAGATGTTTTGAGTTAGTAATGTGGGCGTGTGCTGAATTACAGCACTGGGGTTAACAAGTGGTGAAATCAGCATCCTGCTATGGTGCATCTTTTCATGTGAATATATTGGCAAAATAAAATCATACATGCTGTAGTTGCTGTTCTCTTTGCACCATAGTGAGTTTCCTTCACCTTATTATTTAAAAATGTTCAAGTGCCTGTCTGGTATCACCATCACAGCTGAAAGGCACTTTCAGCACTTACTTGCAGGGAGCACTGTTAAACAATGCAGTGTCCAGCCACACCTACAGGAAATAAACAGATTTATTGTGTGTTTCACCTGAGTCAAGTGTCTGTTTGCCTTTGGGCATTGAAGAATTGTCATTGCTGTAATAAGAGTTGTGCAAGTGCTGTTTGGCCAAGCTGGGGGTGACAGGAGTGCTGTCCTGCTCTCTGAGAAGCTGCCTTAGATGTGGACTGGGGGAAAGTGGGTCCCAGTGCTGCCTGGGGGGCATTCACCTGGGGGACTGCTGGGGGCACTTCCCAGTGCCCAGAACTGGAATACAGCTGAAAATAAAAAAATAGCCCAGGAGACAGGCACACTTGACTTGGCTCAACAAAGCAGTGCTGATACTCAAGTATATCCCAGGCAGGAGCAGAAACCAGGTCTGGATGAACACAGTGGGGTTTCAGCATGAATGTACTATTACTACTACTATGTGGAAGAACTCCAGGGAACAGACTGCCCAGATGGATGAAAGGAGAATTACATTTGTGGCATAACTCTGATTTTTTTTCTGCTCTTTTCTCTGAAAAGATACAATACAGAAATTAATACACTGGTCTTTCAGATCTCTCTCTAACTGATGGTGTGAATATTGCTCACTTAGGTCTGTGGATACACACTGTAATAATGGGCAGAGGAGCTGGTTATGCTGCTCTGCAATCTTTAAATACTGGGAAAATGGAGAAGAGAATAAAACTGAGGTACTGCTGCTTCAGTTGCTATTTCAAATCTAAAGTTAATTAAATGCAAGGTGTCTACTAAAGAATCAAAAACACTTTGCCCCTCTGCAGCCTACCAGGGTAGGGGATGCTACAGGACAGCACACCCTGCACCTTGGTGGGGATGAGAAGGGATTGGGAAGGGCATCACTGGGAATTTGGTAGCTAAGTAAGGCAACTGACAAGTGAATAAGGCAAGATTGTTTGTGAAGGTGATGCTAATTTTTAGTTAGGTTCCCTTAGTTGACGCCAGAAAAACAGATGAGTGTGACAGGCTGATTGATGCTGAAGGCTTCTTTTTGTTTATCCTTCTTTATATCTCTTATGGAATCACAGAATGGTTTGTGTTGGAGACACCTTAAAACCCATTCAGTGCTGCTCTCTGCCATGGGCAGGGACACCTTCCACTATCCCAGGTTGCTTCAAGCCCTGTCCAAGCTGGCCTTGGACACTTCCAGGGATGAGGATCCACAACCTCTCTGGGTTAAAAATGACTGAATTCTGCTGAGTTCACCAATTTCTTTTCTAGTGAAAACTCCCCTGAAATCCATAACTTGCTTTACAATTTTTAACACTGCAGATTCACTTTTCTTCCACTTGTGTGTCTGCACATATATCATGACTTTCATACTTATCCCTCAGGTTACATTCTGACAATTGACCTACCTGAAGGTTTGTGGGCTTTAGTGTCCAGTAATCTGAATAAATTTCATAGAATCACAGAATGGTGTGTATTGGAAGGAACCTTAAAGCTCAATTTGTTCTGACCCCTGGCATGGGCAGGGACACTTTCCACATTGCTTGTTGTCTAGTGTTTGTCCGAATTGGCTCTCTTGCTGCTTTTTAAACCCCTTCTCAGGAAGGCCAATACCTGAATTCTGACCTAATACCTCTTATAAAGGTGGTTTAGTCTGAGACTTTGATTGACTGTGTCAGTGGAAACAAGTGGGCTCTGACTTTCACTGGGTTGCTTTCTCACCATGGAGATATTTGAAAATGGGAATATCATAACCTGTGTTTTCTAACAAGACATTTTTAATTGCTGCTTTTAATTTCTTTTGGTAGAACCTCCAAGGCTTGCAATCTCACCCAAGAACCAGACTTTTACAGAAGGTTCTGAAGTGTCCATCAGGTGTTCTGCCACGGGTTACCCAAAGCCAACAATTGTGTGGACACTCAACGATATGTTTATCATGGGCTCCAGCAGGTGGGACTTGAAGTTATCTCCATTTATTTTAATATCATATGTGAGAAGGAAGGTTTAAATAGTGCCAAAATACTCTGCTACTTCAACAGGAGTCTATGAGTTTTGGAAATAGTACCTCAATCTTTACTTCGATAACTCTTTAATTGAAATTGCCTCATCTCTAACAGAGAAATACTTTAGTTCTCCAGGTTGTTTTACAAGATTATTTTATGTAGTTTCCACAAAATGTAGTGCTAGATATAATAGTACTAATAGTATTTATCATGAGAAAAAAAATCCCAGAAACACCTATTTATAAACCATCTACTCATGCTGCTGTGGCTGCTTGGAGTGTGGCTATAACCATTGTTCTTTCTAATAATTTCTAATAATTTTGCTTGGTCCCCTGTGTGTTCCCAGGTATAGAATGACCCCAGAAGGCACCTTAATCATAAGAAAGGCAATTCCCAGAGATGCAGGAATTTATGGCTGTTTGGCAAGTAACTCAGCTGGGACAGAGAAAGAGACATCCACCCTCACATACATCGGTAAGCAAGAAAAACAATGTAATGAAATTTAAAGAAGAAACTAATTCATCATCTGTTAAAATTAGTAGAACCCTGCAGAACATACTAGTAGAAATCTCAAGAATCTCAGAAGATATGATGAACAGCTCACAAATATCCCTTTTGTATTCTGTTAAAACCTGAGTAGTATTGTTAGGTAGTATTTGGAGCTTGATGTTCTTTCTTAAAAAAGCTCTTTAGGTTTAAAAAGCCCCTAAAATAGAGTCTTATTATGGGATAGACTGGGAAGCCTGAGTGATTCTTTGCAAAAAAAAATTGTGTTTCTGTATCAAAATACTGTGCTAAAATACTGATAGCGGAGTATGAAACTGTTTCATGACTGACATCTGGCTGGAGGAAGAGAATGACTCTTCATGTTTGTACTTTCTACATGGTGAAACTTTTCTGATTTTGTCCTTATATTTTCTGTACATTCTGCATATGATTCAGGTGCTCTGGACAAGACTTTAATTTTCCTTGTTTCCCAGTGTTTATCTTTCACTTTTAACCTTGACTTTTAATGCAAACATTCTTCCATATATCATGAGAAAATTAGAATCTTTTGTGGTTTATATCTTAAAAACTACCTATACTTTGGGTGAAGAGCTCATTTTTTTCTGTCTTGTTTCTTTTTAGAGGGCCCAACATTGACTGTAGTTCAGAGTGAAATTCTGGTTGGTCTTGGACACACGACTGTTATGGAGTGTAAAACAACTGGAATCCCACCCCCTCAAGTGAAATGGTTTAAAGGTGTGCTCATTGCTTGGTGATTGAGTAATTTGTTTAGCAGCAATATTTAGAACAATGGTCTGGAAGTGACTTAATTTCTCTCAAGAGTGTTATGTTGTATTTAATCAGTGACACACCTGTGAAATTCTGTAAATCTAGAAGAAATGGCATTGACCTCTAGGGCATAAATTCCTGCTTCTATTTAAATATGGTGAATTAACACACTATAATAAATAGTAGTAGCATAATTAATAATAATAGTAAAACAAAGCTGAGCCTCCTGGCTGCTTAAATAAGGTTCATTCTTTCAGAAAATGTTTAGCTTTATGCTACAAAAATCACAAAACATTTTTCTGTAGCCTTTCTTGTTCTGTTTTCAAGTAGCCTCTAATTAGAGAAGGAGACATATAGCCTGACACACTGTACTAATGCTGATCTCTGCCCAAAGGTACTTGAGTTTGTGTTTGCCTTGTGGAACCAATAAATAAAAAAAAGGATGTATTTAATGTAGTAGTGAACTTTTCCTCTCAGTTTAGTGGGAGTCAGAATTCTCATCTGCTGAATTCATACAGCTGTGTTGTGAACTAACTCAAACTTGGACACTGTTTTGTTGGGATAATTTTGATAAATATAGGTTTATATTTGATATAAACAGTTATATTGCCTTTTTCTGTCTGGACTTAGGTGATTTAGAGTTGAGGCCATCAGCATTTCTTGTTATTGATACTCACCGGGGTCTTTTGAAGATCCAGGAAACACAAGACCTGGATGCTGGTGACTATCAGTGTGTGGCCACCAACGAGGCAGGGAGGGCTGCTGGCAAGATAACTCTGGATGTTGGCTGTAAGTAGTTAAAACCTGTGTGGGGCACATTCAGATTGCAGAGTTTCTGTACTGGCCAGGGAGTGGTACTTTGGCTCCCTGAACCTTTCTTGCAGATCTCTGTGTGTGCTGGGAACACCTTTTGGTGGTGTTAGCTAAGCAGTTTCCTTGCCCCATTTGGACTCCAGCTTGGCATCATAGAATGGTTTGGGTTGGAAGAGACCTTAAAGCTGTTTCCAGCCCAGTCTTAACTTCTTTTGTGAAGTATAAGAGTTATGGGGAGGAAGAGAGGCACAGGAGGAGGAAGCTGTTCAAACCTCAACCTAGCAGAATTCTCAGATAGAGAATTAATTATACAAACTTGAGATACAATGTGGGGTTACTGTAATTTAGCCCTTCCTCTCCTCTTTTCCTAATTCTTTCCATCTGCCTGTGGCCTGACACATTGCATCCTGTTAAATGTTCCTGTCAGGCACATTTGCTTTCTGAACAAATGGCACTGTTTGCAGAGACAAGGAATTTAGCAATGTTGATACTTAAGATGTTTCTAGAGTTGGGAATGTTAGAAGAAAACCTATGCACAGTGGGATATAAGTTGAGGTCATCAGTGGTGTTGGAGACTGGAATTGCTGTGTTACAGTGCTCACTTTGCGTGTGTGTCTCTCCCCAGCTCCGCCTGTTTTCACACAGGAGCCGGGTGACGAATCCGCAGATCTGGGCTCCAACGTGACACTTCCATGCTATGTGCAAGGCTACCCTGAGCCCAGGGTCACGTGGAGGAGGCTGGATGGGGCTCCCCTCTTCTCCCGGCCCTTCGCACTCAGCTCCAGCAGCCAGCTCAGGACAGGCGCACTGGCCATCCAGAGTAGGTAGACCCAACCTTAAAAGAACAGAATTCCATGAAGAACTAAGACATTTGCAAGTTACTACATGACTATTAAATTAACTATGTAAGAAGACTGGATTTTTATCACAGATTGTTTGTGATACTGATGTCATTGCTGTTGACATTTTGCTGTGAGCTTCTGAATTCAGTTGTGTTTGGTCATTGGCTTCAATCTTCATGCAGATTAATATATCTTCATTGAAATACATGTGGCCTATAGTCTCTGATCCTGAGGAGCCAAGAATTTTCATTTTTTGGGGGTTTTGTTTTGGTAGGGTTGCTTTTTTGTTTTGGCTTGTTTGTTTGTATTTTTTTGGTTGGTCAGTTGTTTTTTTTTAGCAGAGAGTTGGTTCCAAACTCAGTGTTTTAGACCTGTCCTAGTTTGGGTAATAATAAAAAACTTTGCAAGCAGCTTTGTGATTTTGATTGTTTTGGAGCATTTTGGTCACTCTTATGCTAAGCAATATTATTCTGTTTTCTTAATTAGCTTTTAATTCCTTTCTATATTTTCATTGCTTCTGTACTTGGTGACTGATGGAAAGGAATGCTCTGTTTCAAACTGAGTGTTTGAAGGTGGGGGAGGCAAGGACACGGTGTCCATGTGGAGAGGGAGGGGCTGGCTGTCCATGTATCATTTCAGATGCTGTTATCAGCTCTTTTCTCCCCCTGTAGATCTGTGGGTCAGTGATGAAGGGACTTATGTCTGTGAAGCTGAGAACCAGTTTGGAAGGATTCAGTCCCGGCCAGCCACAGTCACCGTGACAGGACTGGGTAAGAGCAGTGCATGGCAGTGGGAGCTGCTGGTGTTTGGGCAGCAGACAGGCTGCCTGGGGGTCATGTCCATACATGCTGACTTATCTGTGTGCCATATTTATGTGTCATCCATACAAACTGAATTAGAAAACATTTACATGGAATATTGTAATTGATTTCAGAGGATTTTGCTTGTTAGAACCTTATTTTGACTGGCTGCACTAACTGGAATTAGTTCCACCTGCACTTTTAGCTTGGACCTTAAAAAGTGATTTGTCCTGGGTTTTTTTCTTATTCCTAAGTAAATTTATTGAGAAATGAAAAATCACCATGATGATGAATACTAATGATTGGGTTCCTGCTATTTAATTAATCTTAAAAAAAACAAACAAGAAAAAGGCAGCAGTGAACATGGTTATGACAGTGTTGAGATAGGTGGGAAGGAATCTTGGTGTCCAAAAAGACAATAAATGTCTGGGCTTCACCACAGAATCCCACACTAGTTTGGGTTGGAAGGGAACTTACAGCTCATCCAGTCCCCCCCCCTGCCATGGGCAGGGACACCTTCCACTATCCCAGGTTGCTGCAAGCCCCATCCAGCCTGGCTTGGACACTTCCAGGGATCCAGGGGCAGCCACAGCTTCTCTGAGCACCCTGTACCAGCGCCTCCCCACCCTCATAGGGAGCAGTTCCTTCTTAATATCCAGTGTAACTCTACTCTCTTTCAAATATCCTTGCTGTTAGAGGATTGGTTGTTATCTCAATTTGACATCTGGCAATAAAAGGAAAAATAATGCAATGGAATGTGTACATTTGCATGAGGATAAGAACAGAGTCTCTCTGCCATCAAAGAACCATTTGTTAACTTCAAACTTACTGCAAGAGCCAGTAGTACTGATAGTGTTTGATAGACAGGATTTTACCTGTTTAAAAGTATTATTTAATGCCCAGTATTTAATTTAATTTTGCAGCCATGTGCCCAGGTGTGTTGCTGT
This sequence comes from Toxostoma redivivum, assembly GCA_013397375.1. Taxonomy (NCBI): domain Eukaryota; kingdom Metazoa; phylum Chordata; class Aves; order Passeriformes; family Mimidae; genus Toxostoma; species Toxostoma redivivum. Next base: position 233,835 of record VXBI01001042.1, read on the forward strand.
TGACTTTTCACAGAATATGCAGATTTTCTACTGGGCTGTGACCTCTCTTTTGATCCTTCACAATTTTATGCCCAGTGGAAATTAAAACTTACTTTTTGTCCTTTCCAAACCCACTACTTCTGTTCTTCTATATTTTGCCCAAATAAGGAAAAATGATGCATCAACTTGGTACCAGGGGAACAGGAGTTCCCAGGGAAACCCTTGATAGGATCCAGTTTCAGCTGAACAGCATCTTCCATTTGCTGCCATTTCTTAGGCTGAGGATCACTGTTCATATATTTCCCCAGCTTCCCATCTGTCTTGTGCTACCCCTCCCCTGCATTTGTTTATCTTTTTTTTCATGTCTTCAATTTAATACCAATTTAATTTAATACTTTACATGACTGTATAAAAATTCCTAGTAATTTCTTCTTGTTCTTCCTTTTGTTCAAGTCACTCCTCGGATTGGAGCAAGCCCTGCCACGGCCAATGTCATTGAGGGCCAGCAGCTCACTTTGCCTTGTGTTCTGCTTGCTGGGAACCCCATTCCAGACAGGAGGTGGATTAAAAACAATGTGGTGGTAAGACTAGTTTGTTGCCTGTGAGATTTATTGGCAGAGGAAAGCTACAACTGACATCTCAAGGCATGATAACAGCTTGGTTTAATTTACAAAAGTTAATGTGATCACTGCCCATGCCAGGGAATTTCTGATCCTGAAGTACAGAGGAGGGAATAGGAGATGGCAGTGAGGGATGTGGAGGCCTAGAAAAGAACTTGGAACCAAAGTATTTGTGAATTATCCTTCTATCTTCTGTTTTGCTTGCTTTCAGAGGAGTTTTATGCATTTTTTTAGCTCATGAACTTCAGCCTTGGACTCTGAATGTGGGAATGCTAGTGGAATATACCTACTAGAATGACAAAAGTGGGTTTTTAAAAATAAAGGTACCAGAAAATTTCTGTAGATTTAGTATGTTTTAATGTCTTGCCTTTTCCTGTTGCTGATGGGCTGAGGTAAATACCAGTGTCCCTGTTCCCTATCCTCGTTTCCTGGTGGTGCTCTACTCAGAGCCTGAATGAGTGTGTTTTCTTTCCCCCTTGGGAACATACCATTGCCAGTTTATATCTCCTGCAGACACAACTAGGTGATCTCTATGGTCCCTTCCCACCCAAACCTCTTGGAGATTCTAGAAAGGTGCTGTAGACACAACACCTGGGTTGCCTGTGTGTATGAAACTTCAGTTCTTTAATACTAAAATTTCTGACTTTACCCTATGAAGCTGCTTTCTATCTTTGTTGCTAATTTCTCCCTAAAATCCTTTCTGCACAACTGGAATTAAAATGTTGTAGCAAAATGCCTAATTTATTGTCACAAAGCAGAACCTGGTACTACTTGACTCCTGTTCAGGTTTCCTGCCTAGCTTAGGTGTCTCTGGGAATCACTGGCTTTTTCTTAGGCTGTGCAAGGAGCCCACGCTGTAAGTTCTGTGAGAAATACTGGCAGGATCCTCCTTGTTGAGTTGCTAATTCCTCTCTCTAGTAGTGCTGGTTTCCTGTCATTGTAAACTGCTGGGAAAAGCTGTGTTCCAAGGAAAGTGTTGGAGTAAGTTATATTTAGAGAAGAATTCAGCTGCTTCTGAGTGTGACTGGAACAGATTTGCTTTCTAACAACCCTTTATGAGACAGGACTGTGCTGCCAAGCTCAGCTTGATGTTGCTGTAGGATATATAACTCTTCAAGGGTTACTCCTTGGTGAAAGTTACCATTGTCTTTCACAATGATTTGCTTCAGAGCAAACTGATCTGTTTGATGCAGGCAGAAGTTAGAAGGTTTTGATAACTGTAAAGGAAAATAGTCTACTTGTGGAAGAAGAACAAGTCACTGCACTTACCAAGTACTGCAGTAACCGATAAAAATACAGTGAAATAATTGAGCTAAATTTGGGGTTGCTTCATTAAAAACAGGAGTGGCAGCACAGGATGTACTGTGGCAGAGCAGAGTAGCTCTTGCAGTTCTTACTCTCACTCCAGCAGTAAATATGAGGTGCTACTAAAACTCTTAAGTAAAAGCAGCTTTGTATGAAAGATGGAAAGTAGGAAAAGCTCTAGTAAAATTCTTCAGGAACACATAATTTTTAACAATGTGCCATAGTCAAGTAAAGCCACCGTGCATCCCAAAGTGAACATTGTTAGGCAGTATTTTGCCAGTGAAAGGCTCTGTCTCTCCCTTGGCAGCTGGTTCCCAATCCGTACGTGAGCGTGCGCAGCGACGGGAGCCTGCACCTGGAGCGGGTTCGGCTGCAGGACGGGGGGGATTACACCTGCATGGCCAGCAGCGTGGCAGGCACCAGCAACAGCACCACCACTGTCCACGTCTTCGGTGAGCAGCAGCCTGCCCTTCCTGCCAGGGGCGAGGAGGGGCAGCCCTGACCACAGCAGCTTCCACTGCTCCGCTGCCCTTCCACCCCTTCCCACATTCCTCTTCTGACACGATGCTGCTTTGTAAAGTAACACGAGGCAGATTGGATCCACTGCACGGGGAGGAGCTGAGTGAGCAAGGCTGTAAAATCAAATAAAACAATCTTGTGTTCACAAAAGATCCTCATTCAAAGGCTGGGCTGGGCTATCTTCATCTGGTTTAGTTAAAAAACAGGTGCAAGTGGGAGTTTGCTGGAAAACCATGAGAAGTGCTGTCTGAATGTTTCATAACTGGGGTAAGGAAGCACAGCTCATGGGAGAATTAGAATGAAAGAAAATGAATTATGAGTTTGGTAAAAGTCATAATTTGTTTGTTGTTTTTGGTGCCATCCCCATTCTCCTCCCCCTTATTTTTTCTCTTTAATTAAAACATACCAAAAACTGCACTGACAGCAAGACAAAGTATTAGCACTCTGGTAATCCATCTGTGTTTCAGCTGAGCATATTTGTGTTAATTCTGTGAGGCCACAATCACTTTATGGTTTCTCACGTGTTAAATTTTCTCACATGTTAAGTTAATCGTGGGAGATTTATTTTAAGCTTCCCTGAAGATGCTGAAACCTCCTTTTATATAAAGAATGACTATAAATTTATAGTACAGGCAAGTTCTCATAAGATCTTCCATGTCAACACTAGTTTTTTGAATGTTTCAGAGCTTGAGAACAGAAAGGAATATCTTTGTGTGTCTTTAGAAATATATTGGTTTTGGTATTGTACCCTTAAATCTTACCTTATTTTTCTATTAATTCAAAGGCAGCTCAACTGAGTGAGGGAATTCAGGTTTTTATTGTCTCCTGTTTTTATCATACAACAATTGTGCCATGTTGAAATGTGTTCTGGATGTCTTTGATATTTGCATGTGTTTGTAGTCCTGCCTGTCATTCATCATGGACAGCAGATATTCAGCACCATTGAAGGAATCCCAGTGACATTGCCCTGCAAAGCGAGTGGAGTTCCCAAGCCATCCATTGTCTGGTCCAAGGTAATCCCTCACCTTTGAGCTGTTCATGCTGAAAAATGGGCTGAACATGTAATTTAGCTGTCATAAAAGCTATATTCAAAGAACATGGCCCAAAACTCCAGTTGTGAGGGATCTGGAGATCTCTCTCTGTTCAGAGCCGCTTTTGTTTCTTAGAGCAGAACTTTTGGCTGTGGTCCTGCTGCAGCTCAGTGTTCTGTTCTTTGGCAGGGCTTAGGTTATCGCTGTATCTTTATGGGTTTTACACTTTAGAAATTGTTCCTGTTCCTGTTGTGAGTTGATAATTTGAGTTTAGGCAGCCTGCCACAGACTGAGAGTTTTTCTTGTGGAGCTCTGACTTTTTTCTCTGAGGAAAGTGTATTTAATAATGGCATTGTGGGGTTAGCTCATGACTTTCCGTCATGGCCTTGACAAGATGTGCGCTGAGGAGGACCTCAGCCTTTGAGGGAATTTGTCTTAAAGCCAGTTGGGTTTTATTTTCCCTCCTTGAACAGGATAATTTCTGGTAGTAACAGTTATTTGGGATATGTTACAGCTCACATGATGTGGTGTGAAGGCACTTCTGGGACCTCAGAAGTTGTGCAGATGTCGCTGATTGGGACCTTGGGAACAGCTTTGTTTCAAAGAAGGAATAGAACATGGTTAACTGTTGGTTTGGTAGGGAAGAGAACATGGGAGGATTTATTTTTCTTTATTTTATCGCTTATTCAACGACCAGATGAGGAAGCAGTTGACTAAGAACAAGTTTATGTAATGTATACAAGATTCATTTTGATGTCAGAAATCAATGTCAGAATTAACTCAGTTGAAATCTTGATTATTATTCTTGAATATTATTTTTTACATTTTCTTTTAAGGCTTTGGGTCTGTAAAATGTAGCGGACTTTCTGCATAAGAATCCCTGTGCTTCTGTTCTTGTTACTGCTTAGAAAATGATATTCAAGGACTGTGAAAAGTTAATTGTAGTTAATTAGCTGGTATAAATGGAATTTTAGGGCCAAGTTTCTTAGCTAATATAAAATATTTTGTCCATCACATCCTCGAAAAAATAAAAGCAACTTTTATTGAATTAAATAATTGTTATTGGCTTTATTTTGGAAAATCCAGGCACTGTGGACTTGTATTATTTTTCTTTCCACAGAAAGGAGAGGTAATCCTTCCCAGCAACGTGAGGTTCTCGGCAGGATCAGATGGAAGCCTGTATGTGGTGTCCCCAGGAGGGGAAGAGAGCGGGGAATATGTGTGCACTGCCACCAATGCTGCTGGCTATGCCACCAGGAAGGTGCAGCTGACTGTCTATGGTGGGTATCACCTCAGCTCAGCTGTGGTGTCCTTGTCACCCATCCAGTGCATTGGGAGCTAGGCACAACCAGGGCACATGGGATGGGAGCTCTTCTCTAGTTAGTGCTTTTGGATCCCCAAAACAGGTTAATTTTATACATGGCTGATCCCAAAAGGTCTGTCCTTCACCTATTATAATTCCCTTTAAGGATCCTTGTCCCTCTTACCTCGAGTTCACGGACCTTGGGATAAGCATAATTTCAGCTTTATGGAATGGATATGAAGCATCTGTACAGGAGTAGAATTTCCTGCTTAGAGAAGAATGAAGATCCTTTAATCCCACCAGTCCCAAGCCTTCCTGTCATCATCAATCCAATGTTATTAAAATTTGGTTCAGGTGTAGGTGTGCTTTGTAAGGCTTTTATGACTTGGAGTTTCTGGGGCTGCAGTGTAACAGTTCAGGGAGTGGTTGCTAACTACCTATGCAATACAGAGCTCAGCACATGCAGGAATTACAGCCATCTGTTGTGTCCATCTTTTTGAATGGATAGACCAGGCTTTCTGGTATTTGTGCTGTTCTGTGTGGGCATCAGCTGGTGTATGAGCTACAGGCACTATACATCAGTATGGCAGTGATTTATCTCTGTTGCAGACAGGTCATTAAAACAGGATTGTAATGTTTTATACCTGATAAAAAAGAGATGTTGTATGGTGTTACATTTGTACAACTTTGTATATTCATTGCAGCTTCTTAATGTGTTCCATGTTATAGTGAAACCTAGAGTGTCCAGGCCTGGAGAGCAGCAAGGAGATGCACATGATAAGCCCATAGAGGTCTCAGTAATTGCAGGGGAAGATGTTACACTTCCATGTGAAGTGAGGAGCTTGCCACCCCCCATAATTACCTGGGCCAAAGACATGCAGCTCATATCTCCATTCTCTCCAAGGTAACAATATTTGATGAAAACAAAATAAAAGTAAAAGTGCCTCTGAACTATCAGGATTTTGGAAGGATGTGTGATTTCCTATTGCCACAGGATCACTCAGCAGGTGTCACTTTGTCCTGCCTGACCTGTTGTAGTGGGTCTTGAAACTCTCTTTCCCAAGCCTGCTAAGCCTGTGCATAGTTGCACAGCTCACATTTATAAGCACGTGCTTATATCCAGTCTCAGGAGGAAAGAGATCCTGGGTATTTGTACTGTGGTGGTGCCCACATCATCTGTGCATGATTATAACTGTTTAAAAACTGTGTTTCTTATGTACTTCACATTTATGCTCAGGGGATCACTGTCTGTGCTTTACATGAAGCTTGGGCTGGCAGTAAGATACAGATGATGATGATAAATGTTTGGGTGTGCTGACAAGGGCGTGTTGCTTGCTGTGTTTTGGATCCAAAACCTCACCAGAGACTTTTGAACATATGAAAGCAGAGTTAAATACTTGTGAAATGTTGCACTGACAGCCTTAGAGAATGAAGAGCTGTGTTGGACTGTGTTGGAGTTCTCCCTTTTTTAATGTGGCACAGAACAAGAGGGGAGATAAGCCGGTGACTATTCCCTGGATGCTCCCTATTGGAGTGCCAGGTACTGTCACAGACTGTACTGCTGCTTTCTGCTCCTCAGGGTCCCTCAGAAGGGCCAGGCTCCAGCTGTGTTCATAAAACAAGGGATGGCAAGGCTGGCCACAGGCACACTGTGCTTGCTGGTGTCTGCCAGTGATCCCATGGATGGAATCAGCCAGTGTCTGAGCTAAGGAATTGTACTGGAGATCCTCTTTCTCTTGAGGCCAAACCTGCACCTTGGAGGCATTCCTGGGAGCCTGTGACAGCTTTAGCAGATCTTTGGCCACCATGTCTGCTGAAGGAGGCTCGTGTGCCGGGATTTGGCTTGTCAGTGATCCTTGAGGGATTTTCTGCTCTGTCCTGTGAGCATGTTGCACGCACTAACAAATCTGCATTTTTGGTCTCTTACTTGTCCTTGTTTTACCTCAGAGACACTGATAAATTAGAGTACTTGCTCATGGCTGTTGTGGTGAGATCCAAGTTGTCCAGAGGAACAGAAGTCCAACTCAGCCCATTCCATAAAATTGTTTACAGATGTCAGCAAAAGTTACAGATTAGTCCAAACAGAACTGTTTGAGACCACCCAGAGATCTTGTTAGAAATGTGAACAGTAAACAAAAGGAGAGAGAAATCAGATATTAAGGAACTTTTATCAGAAAGCAAATGTAATTACTGGATAAAATCAAGGAGGAGAAGTTGCCTCAGAAATTTGTCTTTTGGGCTTATAAAAAAGTGCCAAAAAGTTTGGAAATATACAGACAGTGGAGGAAGAGTTGTAGTATCAGACAGATTTTATACTGGAGAAAATACATTTCACTTTCCTTCCATTCATCTCTCCAGACATTGCCATCCCTAAATTTGCCATTTATGTCCGTATGATAATGTCCTAATTAGTGCCACAGAAAGGAAGACAGATGATCCCACCAATTCCCACCAATTCTGGATGTTACCTTGAGTTGCCAAGCTTGAATTTCTTCTTGTCAATCCTTAGCTGTCATTTTTTATTCCCTCCTCACTTATCCCCCTGTCTCTGTTACCCTTGACTCCTACAGAAGATTTTGTCTTAGCTGGCCAAAGTAGCTCCTGGTGTTACAAATCTGTGACCAGAACTGTGGGAAAACTTAATGTTGTGTAGTTAATTATTTACTGGGGGAAAATGGCAATTCCTATAAACCCCAGAACTGGTAGTTTTGATTCAAAATCCTGTCTTCCATCTTGAATCAATGTAACATCATTTTTTTGCCAGGATGAAGCACTAATAAAAGTTTTAACTTTCTGACCCTGCTGACCTGAGCTAGCAAAAAATTTTAACAAGAGGGTGAAGAGCTCCATTTCTCTGCCTCTATCACATTTTAATAAGTCTATAAACATCTAGAACCAAATTTTGTAATTTGGATCTTAAATTTTACATATTTGCGATGTATTCTGATAGGGACCCCATGAAGAGTTAGAAAAAAAATTAGTAAATATAAGACATAGTTGCATAATATGGCCAGAGTAGTGTTATTTTAGCTTGTAGTAATCATTAGCAGTGTGTAAAGAGAGGTCATTCACCTTTCCATACATGTTTATATGGTTTATCTGCTTCTTCTTTTTCCAGACACACTTTGCTCCCTTCAGGGTCAATGAAGATCAGGGAGACCCAAGTCTCAGACAGTGGAATGTATATCTGTGTCGCCACAAACATTGCTGGGAACGTGACTCAGTCAGTGAAGCTCAGTGTACATGGTGAGTTGGAACTCCAGGCTTCATTGTCTGCAAGTTTCCACATGGAACTGAGCATCTTTAAGAGGTTTTCAAAATTTCTTCCTAAATGACATTAAATCCTCTCAACTGTTGTTCTTTCAGGTTGCATTATCTTCATATGTGACTTACTGATGTTGTGGAAAGGAAATATTGTATAAACACCCACAAATACATAGATATGTGTAAAGGTGTCCAGTGGCTCCAGCCAGGACCTGTCCCTCTCCCTTTTCTTACTTTTATCTCATGTTGCTCCTTTGTTTCTCTCCTGCTCTCCCCATACTGGGGCCCAAACACTGTCTCTTAAACACTCACACAATGTCAAGTCTGAAAAAATGGCACTTGTTATTGTTTCTTGCATTTTTTAAAAGTCTTTTTATTGCCAACAATCCTTAGGGAAAAAAATATTGTGGCAAAAGACTTATAGTGGATTTATATTATTCTGTAGGACTGGTGAGATCACTTCCAGTCATATTTTATCTCCTTGTCTGAACTTGTGTTTGGAAATGTACAAAGGTCAGGGATTACGGAAAGGAAATTAAAATGCCAAAAGGAAAATCTTATTAACTCTATCATAAAAGCTTTTGAATTGTTTTGTGTTATGAGGAGCCAGTACCCACAGCTCTTCCAGTGTGGTTAGAATATGACAGTGCTTATGGGAGTTGTGCAGTGTGGCTTGTTCAAATAAATTCAGCACCAGGGTATGTCTTATCCTATTCTGTGCAGAGAACATGCAGGGCTGCTTTTATAGTCACCTTAGGGCATTTGATTTCAGTAAATAAGGAACATTTTCTAAAATGATGAAAATAGGAAAGAATTTCATAGGATCATAAAATGATTGGAGTTGAAAGAGACTTTTAAAGGTCACCCAGTGCCACCCCCTGCCATGGGCAGGGACACCTCACACTATCCCCAGGGTGCCCCAAGCCCCATCCAACCTGGCCCCTTGGGCACTTCCAGGGGTCCAGGGGCAGCCACAGCTTCTCTGGGCACCCTGTGCCAGGGGCTCCCCACTCTCACCATAGAAAATTTCTTCCTTATACCTGGTCTGAATCTCTTCTCTCTTAGTTTAAAATAGTTCCCCCTTGTCCGGTCCCTCCATCCCTTGTCCCAAGTCCCTCTCCAGCTCTCCTGGAGCCCCTTTAGGCACTGGAAGGTACTCTGCAGTCTCCCTGAAACCTTCTCTTCACCAGGCTGAGCACCCCTAGCTCTCCCAGCCTTAAGAATGATTCTGTATGTTGTTTCTTTCACATTTCGATGGACTAAACTTGTCTTCCTCAGTTCCTCCAAGGATTCAGAGTGGGCCTCGAGTTCTGAAAGTGCAGGCTGGGCAGCGAGTGGAGCTTCCCTGCAGTGCCCAGGGCATCCCTGCCCCATCAGTCTCTTGGTTCCGAGGCACAAGTGCCATGCCTACAGACGGGGGGAAGTTCCTGCAGAGCCCGAATGGAGCTCTGGGCATCAGCAGTGTCCAGCTCCCTGATGCTGGCATCTACACCTGTGTGGCCACCAACAGTGCTGGCAGTGACACGGCAGAGGTCACAGTACAAGTGCAAGGTACTTGTTTGGGGCCACGCTCCTGTCCTGGCCCAGGCTGGCATGGGACTGGGGCCTTGCAGGGCTTTCTCTTGCCAGCAGTTACATGATGCAAAAGCCACATCTGGTTTAGATGTTATGTTCTGATGTTAATTGAGGAGAATTAGAATGAGCAAATAGTCTTTGGAGATGTTGCAGAATTAAAAAAAAATAGCGTGCGCTCTCTCTATATATACATATATTTAAATTAAAAAATGATGTTGAAATGGTGAAAGGGTAAGTGGTCATTGTGCCAATTTAAATATGTAGCATAACTCCTCACCTGAGGGGCTGACAGATGTCAATGGAGCATGACTGACTTAAGCTATGCAGGAGCTGTTTCTTCTTTGCAGAAGTCAAAAGGCAACATTCTGACTCCTTTGGATTAGAGATGCTGAGAAAAGAACTCTCAGTAACTTTATTTAATTATAAAGAATATTCTTCCTATAGTTTCAGTCTGCACAGGAGTTTAAAATGAGACCTGGGAACAAAGGATGGCAGTAGCACTAAAATATGTGGTGTGGGGAAAAAACAGTTAAAATAGTATTTTTCAGATTATGCAGAAACATTGTCTTCAAAGTAAATATAGCAAGATTTAAAGAGAACTATTTTCTTTCAAGTTTCAAAGCCTCTTTGTACTGCTTACTTCTTAAATATTCCCAATGAAACGGAAACTACTTGTGTAGTACCCATTGCAGTCAATGTAAGAAGGGTTATTGGAATGTGACCTGTGTGAATGAGAGAGACTTGGTGTTAAGTATCATCAAACTGTATTTTTATGTTTGGAGCAGATATCAAGCAGTTTTTTGGATCTAATTTTCTTTCAGAACCTCCCACTATTGAGGACCTGGACCCTCCATTCAACAGCCCCTTCCAGGAAAGAGTGGCCAACCAGCGCATCGCATTCCCGTGCCCTGCAAAAGGTCAGTGTCTTGGTTACCCCTTGTAGTGACAAAAGGATCTTTTTCTGCTGACCATTACAAATTACAAGGCTGCTGTAAAAATGTCTGATCCACACAGTATTTTCCATGTATGCTTTATATGGAAAAATTCAAACTAACAGTGATTTAAATAACCACTGTGTGTGGAAGTCCTGTGGAAAGTCATTGCTAGCCAGCAAGGATTTTATAATATTTAGGATGAAGATTTTTAATGTTAAAATCATCCTGGAACAGCTGGGGCTTCCTCTTGGAAGCCTCTGGCCTCCCTGTGTGTTATCCTTCCAGCAAGACTTCCAGCAAGTAGCAGGAGTTGTTTGAATCAGTCTTGCTCTGAGCTGAGCGAAGCATTTGTGTCCGTTTCCCCTTTTCCTCGCAGGTATTCCCAAGCCTGCCATCAAGTGGCTGCGGAACGGGCGGGAGCTGAGCGGGGCTGAGCCGGGGCTCTCGGTGCTGGAGGATGGGACCCTGCTGGTCATAGCTGCCCTCACGCCCTCGGACAATGGGGACTATGTCTGTGTGGCAGCCAATGAGGCTGGGAGCACACAGAGGAGATACAGCCTGAAGGTCCATGGTAAATAACACATACAGCCCTTGGGGAGCTGGCTTGGAAAAGTATCTTGTTTTCTTCTTGCAAATTGCATGGCCTAAATCTGCCCTTGTGCTGTTAAATTATAAAATCTGAGTACTTCCTATTTTTCTGACACTCTCTATAGTTTTTCTTTTCCCATGTTTTTTCTGTTCTCTGTGACTTTATGCACAAACCATCTTTGTTTTTGCTCAAGGATCCATGTACATCTTATTCGTAGAAACTCCAGTTATACTTGAAAATTTTAATGCAAATAACAAATTAAGCTTTGTACTGTAGGACTTAGAGACTGAGGGCTAGGTCTGCATTTCAAATGAGAGAAGAGTTATCAGAATGAACACAGACTAGGAGATTTCTAGTTGCTCATATTTTTCTTCTTCCAGCATCCTAGTCAGGAAATAGAAACCCTATAAACTACTTTTATTCCAGCCTTGTTCGCTTCCCATGACAGTTCTAATGCCTGAGCAGGATTATATCCTTGTTTTGAGAAGAGCAGGAATTCCATCTCGTGCCAGTGGGGCTCCTCAGTGGAGTTGGAACTTTCTAATCCAGTGCTCAAGGCCATTCTCTCTGCATTCATAGTGGGACAAATTATAGATGGGGTTCTTGAGCATGACTGGACCATTGAAGAGGAAGGATGACTCTGGAATAGGCTTCTTTCCTATTCTAAACAATAAACACTAGGTTTCAAGATTAAATTTAAGATTATTTTTAAGATTTTGCTCTTAAAATGTTGATGGTGCTTGTGTTTGAGTGAATTTCCCTAGGAGTCTGTTATTGAGCAAGAGAAGACTGTTTTTGGCAAAGAGAAGAAAGGATGCAGGGAGATATGTCCAAAACCTAAAGACAAATGGAAATGTTGGGAAGGGAATGAGAAGGGTTTGAAAAATTTTGATTTATAGTGGTCCTTGGAAAGGAGGAAAGGGGAAATAGGAATAGGAAGACTTAAATCATAATGTTGAGCTTTCTTGCAGTTCCTCCTGAAATTAGAGATCAAGATAAGGTGACAAATACATCTGTGGTCGTTCATCATCCTGCAAGTCTGTTCTGTGAAGTAACTGGTAACCCCTTTCCAATCATCTCCTGGTATAAGGATGATATCCAGGTATGTGGGATTAATCTGTGTACTTTTGAGGGCTTGGTATGAGAATTCATTCAAAATAAATACAGGTAAATGCCTTTATGTATATTTAAGTGCTCTAAGAACACCTCCAAAAAAGGCAGCTAAATATGGCTTATCCATTAATTCTGCAAGTCAAATGTAAACTCTTTGTTTTCAGTATTCCCTTAGGAATTAGCCTTGGCAATCCCCCAGTATTTTAGATGCAAATCCATGCAGAGGGGACCAATATTGCCAATTTTTTCATTCTGTAGATGGAGAAATAAGAAGTTTTGGAGGAGAATTGAATTCCTCAGGATTATCCTTGAATCCTCTGTTTCCACTTGTAGCTGATAAGTTGTAGTTTTAAGATGAGGAGAGGTCCCTTTATGCACTCCTGGCACTGCCCCTTGCTGCTGGTTGGAGTTTTCCCATTCCCTGCCCTAGGCTGAGCTACAAACCGTACTGAATACATTGCAGCAGGGCAGATTAGTGCTGAAACTGAAAGGGGAAACAGATTATCCTTCCACTAAAACTACCATTTTCTTATAAAAATCCAGCTGTGATACTTGGCTGCTATAGCTTGGATCACATAAGGCTAATGTCTTGGGTTCCTCTAAGGTTGTGGAAAGCAGTGCTCTCCAGATTTTGCACAATGGGAAGATACTGAAGCTCCTGAAAGCTACTACTGAGGACGCAGGACAGTATTCGTGCAAAGCCATAAATGTAGCAGGAAGTTCTGAGAAGCTGTTTAACCTCCATATACTTGGTTAGTTCTGTGGCTTTGGGTTTGATTTTTGTTTGTTTTGGGTTTTAGTTGGTGATTGGAAAAACAGCTGATATTTAAGAAGCCAATAAATTATAGATTTTTCCATTCACTGCCCATGAATTATTGGCTGCTGAAGCACTGATTGCTTAAACTTTGCCATTCTTGTCGTAACACAGACAAAATGTTGCTTTTGATTTCTGGGCTTTGGTGCTTTGTTTTGTATTTGGGGTGAGCAGTACAACAAAAGGGTGTTCCCAGGTACAGTTCACCAGTGCAGGTGTGGAAGTGCTTGTCATGATAGACAGGATGTTGTGATCTGCAGAATTTCCCCTCTGCAGTGAGCAATTAAAGTGCTTCAAGGGCATGTTAAGATCCACTGCTGCATTCCTTTCAGTCACAGGGCACAACTTCCCTGGCTAAATACTAGTCCTTCCTTAATGTTTTTCTTTTTAAAGTTCCACCAAGCATAATAGGTGCCGATACACCTGGTGAAGTGGCAGTCATCCTCAACCAGGAAATTCATCTGGAATGCAGAGCCAAAGGCTTCCCTGTTCCTGACATTCACTGGTTCAAGGATGGCAAGTGAGTACTTTGCAACTTTTGTGATTTGTGTCAGGCTCTTCCTCCCCTAGAGCAGAGAGGAAGGGGGTGCAGTGTTTAACTACTTAGTGTTAACTTAGTGCCATCAGAATTGGGGTGGTGTGAGGTGGTAAATTCGTTAATCAAAACTTAACATCTCACTTTTCTTTCTGAACTCTCACCCATTATTGACACTTGCAGAGCAGATTTTGGGTTTTTGAAGCAAGATGATGGTTGAAGCAAGATAAGCAGAACCATTTCATTGAGTTTATTCTGTGAGTTATTCTACCTGGATTATTTTACACACGTCATTAGTTAAAATGCAGTTGTTTAGCTGAGATGATTTTTTCACTGGTAGACAGAAGTCATATCAGATGTTTTGCTGGCTCTAGTGCATTGTGCAGTTCTGCATATATACATTAAAGATTTGAAAGGTTATATGTACATATATATATATAATAAAGGTTTGAAAACATTTATAAGCCTGCATGTTTTCATTCCTTTTCTCATCTTCCAGGAAAGCACACCAGGAGAATAATTCTTAAATATTAGTGGAAAACCCAGCTGGGCTGGGTGTTTTTGTTGTTTAATAAGGTAGTTCAGTATAGGCATTGGTTAGGACTCGCAGATACTCTGCTGTGACAATTCCTTACTCTTTGTTATGGGTATGTTGTTTCTGTGTAGTAGTTGACATTTTGTTATCAGCAAAGGCCTGCCATGACTAAATAAATTAGGAAAAGGAGCTGAGGTCAGGTGTGTGACTCTGGTTCTGGTGGTGACATCCTGGAGATCTGAGCTAAGTACTTTTTGTGATTTGATTTCTTTTAGAAGTTAGGAGTAGAGTTAATAGCTTATCACTGCATGGTGGTTCTTGTAATTAATGCCATTAATTTAGTGCTAAATGTCACTCTCAAATGGTACAATTACTGCCACCGAAGGACCTCTTCTTCTTACTGTCAGTTTAAATTAATGCTGAAAGGGTGGGGGCAGAATTTTGTGAAGCAAAATGGTTTCTGTTTCAGGCCCTTGTTTTTGGGTGATCCCAATGTTGAGCTCCTGGACAGGGACCAAGTTCTCCACATCAAGAGTGCTCGCAGGGTTGACAAGGGTCGCTTCCAGTGCAGTGCCACCAACACTGCTGGCAAACAAGTGAAGGAGGTCAGGCTTGTTGTCCACGGTAAGTTTGTGGAATGTCTGATCCCAGAAGATCCTCTTCTTTTACCCTTAAGGTTTCTTTTTCAATAGAGAAACTCAGGCAAATGCAAAATAAGTCTCTGATAGTATAAAATTTGTGTGTAAACTTAATTTAATAATCATGTGTTCACAAAATGACCTTTTTGAGTATTTGTATGTATGAATTTAAGTATGGATGTGGAAAAACACCTTGAAATGTTGTTTATGTGCTTCTTTTTCTAATTAGTGAAAGCAAAAAGTCTTGAAGGGTTTTCTCAAATTCTGCTGTTAGATTCAACTGAATTTTTATTATCACATTGTCTTTATTGTTTTGATCTGTCTCAGGGAGGAGAAAATTAATAAGATTTTGATTTTAATACACATTTTGCCTTATTTTTCTTAACCTGTCAGGATGCACTCTATGCTTCATGGGACTCAGAAATTCGTGTGCCAGAAGTGTGAAGGGTAGGGATTTGAGTCTGTTAGCTCTGAAGTTCTCCCTTGCTATTGATTTGTTCCTGAACATTGTGTGTGATTCTGTGAACTTAATGTGCATTATTTCCTTCATCTGGGACATTTGTGAAGCACAGAGCACCCACAGGCACAAGAATGTGGCTGCACACCAGTTGTGGTGAGACCTTTTTCTATCAGGAACAAAGAGAATGCTGGGAGAACTTGCAGGGGATTGTGGCTGTTCTGAGATTAGAGGAATAAAACGGCTTCACCCCAGATAAAGTCCTTGCAGATGACTAGGTTTATTTCAGGTTCTTCAGGAAAGATGAATTTGTGACAGCAGAATGGAACTTCTCTTTACTTTTTTATTTCTCATTAGTCCTGGCTGGACAAACAGAAGCCCACAGAGTAAGTGAGGAACCTCAGTGCGAATTCTTGCTGGTTCTTTGTTTTAGCTGTTTAGCCCTGCTTTTGGTTTTGATATTTTCCCAAAACACCATATTAAAACCTTTCCTCATGTCTGATAGAGAAATGCTGTCACCTTTGAACTGGGTGTGTTTCAGCATATTCAGTGGATTTGGGGTTTTGATACAAAAAATATTTTAATTAGTAAATATTTCATTGTGGTTTGATAACTGCAGGACCTGTCTCAGGTGGGGATTCATCTCTTCACAGACACTTTGCTTTACATTTCTGCAGTGTTATTTTCAATGACCACTATGGAAGTCGGAGGATTCTGTAGATGTACTGAGCATGTTTGGCAGCAGAGAAGTCAATGTGTCTGCCAGATGTGTCTGGTCCTTTCAGCAGCCATAAATTTAGTCGTTGCCAATTGCACTGTGTTTTTATTGCTTCTATAGAGATTTATGGACTCTTTATATTGGCTGATTTACACAAGAGCTTGTTTGCTAGAAAAATCCGAGTCCTGCTGCCTAGAGAGCAAGGGAAATGACTATGGGCCAAAAAGCTTCAAAAATAGGAGGATAAAGAGAGACTGTTAAGCTCATACTTAGTCTCAAAGTAACTGACTTCATCCTCAAAAGTTTGGAGCATGGAGCAGTTCCCACTGCTGTTGTGGAGGCTCTTGGGTGTGTTTGGTTTTCAACAGCAGGATCCTTGCTGGGAGGATGCACCTCCCCAGGCATCCAGGGATGGCTCTTTCTTGGATGGAGACAGGGAAGAGGACTGCCCAAATGCATTGCAGGAGGCTTGGAGGCCCAGCTGTCCTAACCTGGCACCATGTTGGAGCCTGGTGGCCTTTTTGTTGTGTTCTCTTCATGCTTTCCACCCTGTGTGCCTTGAAGGACTGTACAGGTGATAGATGAGGTCTGCTGGGCAAAGAATCAAACAAAACACAGCAGGAAGTGTTGGAAAGCTGATGAAGATATTTTATTCTTACAGCATTCTAATGTTTTGTTTAAATCTGCCCATATTTGTAGTCTAAAGCTTTAATGCTGTTGTTTTGTCTTTTGAACTAGTCCCTCCTAGCATAAAGGGAGGAAACATTACCACAGAGGTATCAGTGCTCCTCAACAACCTGATAAATCTGGAATGTGAAACCAAGGGAATCCCTGTGCCTACCATCAGCTGGTACAAGGATGGGCAGCGTGTGATTTCCAGCCCCCAGGCTCTGTACGTGGACAGAGGGCAGTTCCTGCAGATCCCACGGGCGCAGGTGTCAGACTCTGCCCAGTACTCGTGTCGTGTGAGCAGCGCTGCGGGGGCAGCCGAGAAGCTCTTCCACGTGGATGTCTATGGTGAGGGACAGCTCCTGGACTGCCTTACTGCTCCTGCAGAACAGCTGTGGAAGAGATTTTCAGCCTCTACAGCCTGGCAGCAGTGGCTGTGATTAAATTCTGGCCTCTGTTGGCAGGGCTGTGTGGAGTGACATTTAGACTCTCTGCTTTATGGGACTCTCTAACAGTTCTTGGCTTCATGGAATCATAAAATGGTGTGGGTTGAAAGGGACCTTAAAGCCTATCCAGTCCTACCCCTGTCACCACCAAGGACACTTTCCACTATCCCAGATTTGCTTCAAGCCACATCCAGCCTGGCCTTGGACACTTCCAGGGATTCAGGGGCAGCCACAACTTCTCTGAGTACTCTGTACCAGGGCCTCCCCACCCTCACAGGGAAGAATTCCTTCCCAATATCCCATCTAACCCTGCCTTCCCTTCACTGGCCTCGGTACTGTGCTTTCTTCTACTCAGCTGCTTCTTTTCCATGTATATCCATTCTCTATCTCATATATACATGCTAAACAATACTTACTTGAAAGAACCACTCTGGATGAGATCTTTAGTGTACTCCTTTAAGTCCTTCCTGTCTAGTTCTTCCCTCTCAAAGTACTGCATGTCCTCTGTTTTATACAGCTGGTCAATTTTGAGCTACATCATTTGACTTCTCTGCCTTGCCTTGCCCAGCAGCAAATTCTTACATGAAATTGAGCATGACATGATGGCAGATGGAGGCAGAGTGGGTAGAACAAACCCATTTTCCTTAATACATTTTTTTTCTACAGAATTAATGGCTTGCCGTATCTTTCTACCTTTCTGCAGTTCCTCCAGTAATCGAGGGTGATGCTGACACAGCCCACAGCAGGCAGGTTGTTGCTGGGAATTCCCTGACATTGGAGTGTAAGGCTGCTGGAAATCCTCCCCCTCTCCTGACCTGGTTAAAAGATAGGGTTCCTGTGAAAGCAAGTGACAAGCTCCGTGTTCTGGCTGGAGGGAAGAAGCTGGAAATCCTGAACGCTGTCGAGGCTGACCAGGGCCAGTACTGGTGTGTGGCCACAAGCATAGCTGGAGAACAAGAAATCAAGTATGACGTTGAAATCTTAGGTATGTGAGTTGCAGATTTATCAGGTTCCCATATACCTAAGATGGAAAGTTTCCATAAAACCTATGGTTTTATTTTTGTTGGTATTAATATATTAAGATCAGTTAGTCATGCTCTGTATCTAGCTGAACCTGGGTACTGCACAACTCTTCTGCCCAGGGCTACAGAACAGTTGAAGACTTGTACTTTCAGGTTAGTTCTTGAAGGATTTTTGTGCATGTGGTAGGTAAATATTATTCCCAGTAACCTCTAAAATTCTTCTTACTCATCTTCAGAGAAGAAAATCCAAGAAATCCATTAAAAATATCACTTAATAGTTGCCTCTGGGAGAGGACATCTTTCTCTGAATTTGCGTTGTGTTGTGCGAGTTTGGAACCTTATACTGAAAAAAATATTTCTCTTCTGTATATCTTGAATCTATTACCACAGTCTGTATCTCAGCATCCCTTCTGAATGTCTCAAGGTTTTCTCCTGACATGGAAGAGAACTGTAAAGAACTGATTTTTAGGTTTTACTCACTTGAACATAATACTGAATGCAGTTGTAGAGCATCCCTTCTGCCACTGCAGGTAAATGTCACTGGTCTTGATAGCAGAGGAGCTGTGCTCCCTTCCCAAAGAGGATGAGACAGGGTAAAGAGGACCTGGAAGAGGATCCTCTGCACCTTTGTTTTCTCCTTCTGCTGACAAGAGGGTGCCAAAAGGCCCCCCCTTCCCATCCATTCACAAGGTTCTTCTGACAGAATATGGAAAACTCAACCAAACAAGAAACAGTAAAAAAGTGAGCAGCGATTTGAAACCACAAAATCACTGGGCAGATGTTTCCCTTCAAAAAGGAATAGTGGTTCATAATTAATCAGTGTGTGTTTAACAGTGCTATTTGAGAGACTTGTTTGATATTTCTGATGTGTAAATGTTTCTGTTGGTGGATTTTTCTCTCTTACAGTGCCACCATTTGTGGAAGGTGGGGATGAGCTTTTGGGCTACATTGTGATTCTCCATAGCCCTTTGGAACTGGATTGTTCAGCAAGAGGGACCCCCTCACCAACTATCACGTAAGGGCACTGGTATGACAGTAGAAAAATTACAAATAAATCTGCTGGTTGGTTAGGTGAACTTTGTGACTCACCTGTGTTCATCAGTGTTGGTAAATGAGTAGAGGACAAACTACTGGCTCCACAGATAGCACCATCAGGCACACACTTGGCAACATCAGGATTTAATTTTAAAGTAGTTTGGTTTGTTGTGCCAATATCCATGTCCTGGAGATGAGGATAGAAAACAAGAGCAGACAAAACTTGAAGTCCTTTGCTAATGCAACTTAATATGCCCTTTTCTTCTGCCACGCATGATTGCTTTTGCTTCGGAGGTTCCTTTCTGCCTCTGGTGGTATCTCCTGTCACCTTTCTGACACTGTCTTTAGTGGCTGTTCCCCAATATTCCCTTCTGATAAACCCTTCCGTCCACGGCACTCAGACAAGGGGAATACAGCCTGACACTTCCAGACTTCCCTAGAAATGCAGAGTTACTGAGACATTCTGTTTAATAGAATTGTGCCTATTTTAAGATTGTTGTTGATCTTACTGTCACTGACAACTGAGATGGAACTTTTGTTTTGATAGGTGGTTCAAAGATGGTCAACCAGTTGGAGAGGAGGCTGGACACAAGGTCTTATTAAATGGGCAGAAACTTGTCATCTCTCAAGCTCAGGTGTCAGACAGCGGCCGCTATAAATGTGTGGCTGCAAACAAGGCGGGAGAACATGAAAAGGAATTTGATGTTACAGTGCATGGTAGGTTACTCAAGGTGGGAGGGAAGCAGCAGACTGCTTTCATTTCAAATTGCTGGCAAGAGGGTGCTCAAACTTTCTATGAATGTTTATTTGCATTAGCAGGTTGAAAAACTGGAGAAGAGGTTAGAAGAAATAGAATCATAGAATGGTTTGGGTTGGACTCCAGCCACAACAGGGACACCTTCCACTAGATCTGGAAGTAGAAGTAAAGCTGCACTTACCTCTGTATATTTAGATGTAGATGTTTAAATGAGGCATCGTTTTTGTTTCTGGTGCTTTTTGCAGTTCCTCCAACCATTAAATCAGCTGAGCCCTCTGAGAGAGCAGTTGTGCTCTACAAGCCTGTGACGCTGCGGTGCATAGCCAGTGGCATCCCCAGCCCTTCCATAACCTGGTTAAAAGATGGACAGCCAGTAAACACAGCCAGGGGAAATATCAGAGTAAGCATGATTGTTTTATGGGATCCAAACCATGGAAGATAATTGCCATAAATTACACATGTTAGTGCCTCTTTTCCTTTTTCTTCCCTCACACTGTAGTACAAAAGTGCTTAAGACCCATCCTGCAGAGTGAGGGGCTTTTTACCTGATTGGGGTGGTGTCTCAGGTAATAGCAGTGTTCAGTAGACTGAATCCCACTAGACACCTCGTATCAGGAGAGTCCATGACAGGAAATTCAGAATCTATCTCCTTCAAGTTGTACTTTGCCCTTCAAGGTCAAATGGTTATCTGCTGATTGTGATATGGCTCTAGCCACTCATACCTGTGAAGTGGGATTAGCTGAGCTGTTCTGTAATCACTGCAGCAGCTACCTGTAATTCCCCTCTCCCGGTGAGATCCTTATCCTGCCTTTCCATGAAGAGCCCTCCCCAGTGCTCCCATGTTCCAGGGGTGAGTGCTTGCAGTGGCTTTGATTTCCCATGGCTGGAGCAGTTTTCAGCACCTTGCCTGCAGTCTCCTCTGCCTGCCTGCCCCTTGCCAGCCAGGTCTCCTCACACCTGTACATTTCCTGGTGCTGCTGTCCCAGGGACACTGAAATCTCTAACCCAGCAGTTTTCCTTGTTCCGCGAGCCGGGGTTGGGAGGGGACGAGGCGGCCGTGTCCGCTCGCCCTCTGCCCAGCGGCTGTGCCAGGAGCAGTGGTGTCACCCGGCTCCTCTCTGTGTTTGGGAGCAGCTGGAGGCCTCGGGCCGTGTCCTGCAGCTTGGCAAGGCCCTGCCCGGAGACGCCGCCCGCTACACCTGCGTGGCCACCAACGCTGCGGGCGAGGCGCAGCAGCACACCCGGCTCCACGTGCACGGTAGGGACGGCGCTGGCCACGCACCCGGGCTCGCTTTGCTCTGCCTTTTCTCCTGCCTCTGCACATCCACCTCTCGGATCTCTTTCTCTGTCCCACTCCATTAATAAGGAGTGAGGGCAAAAACTGGCTTTTGTAGAGTTTGGCCTCTCTCCTGTAATACCAAAGGACACAGAAAGAATGAATGGATGTCTTTCCAGGTACCTCTGCTGCTCAGAGGTATCCCAAAAAGCCAAACACATTCCTACTAAACCACCCCTCAGAAGGATACTTTGTGTTTCTGAATCAATATGTGACATGCCACCACTGGCATTACTAATTTCATCCAAGCTTTTTGTGCATGCTGGTATTCCCCGTGACCCTGGAGAATGGGATATTTTTACCGGAATAACTTTTCTGAGAAAGGATTTTTCAACCTGTTTAAAAGGAATTTTCTTTTGCAGCTAAAAACAGTATAAAAAGAATCAGGGAAACTTGAGAAGCTGTTCTTTGCATGTGAATTTAATAAATGAATGCTCTCATCATGATTTATGTATATTTGGCTCAGAAGTGGTCATGAAGTGTTGTGCATTGCTGATGTGACCCAGTCCTCAAAGGAGGTGTGGGAGTCCTCAGGAGGTGCAAGAACAGACTGTGACAATATTCTCACAGAGTATGGCTGTGTTGACTTTTATTGCCAAACCAAGCCAGTAACTGGAAAACGTAAAACTGAAGCGAGGAGAGGTTGCAGAGTCTCTATGGATGGGACTTAGAGGAGCCACATTCAGACTGTGATAATCGCATCACAACTAATTTCAGTGCCAGTCCTATGCTCATAAAGTTCTCCTTTGCTGTCAGTCTTCATGTTCAAACTGTTATCATCTGGCATTTCTGTCATGTTTCAGATTTTGGAACTTCAGGAAGGTAAAAGCTGTCTACACCAAAGTTTGCTATCACCAAGTGAAGTGAGAAGAGCTTGCCACAAAAAAGAATTGGTGTTTTGTGTTGTGTACCCATTACTTGCAAATCTACTTTAAGTTCCATTTTTCCTGAAAAAAACTAAAAATAACAAAAAAAAAGTTTTATTCCTCTTACCACTTATGAGATTATATAATTAGAGAGTATTCCCATTTCAGAGATGTACTTTCTAGAGATATTCCTGGGTCACCCAGCAGCTGAAGCTTGTGCAACTCATTGCCCAAAGTTTCTCTGAGGGTAGATGAGTTTGTGATTGGATGCTCTGCTAGCTGGGTGGCTGAATTAATGAAAACCTGCTGCCTCTGTCTTTTCCCAGAACCACCCAGTCTGGAAGATGCAGGAAAAATATTAAATGAAACAGTGGTGGTGAATAATCCAATCCATCTTGAATGCAGAGCATCTGGGAACCCTCTGCCAGGTATCCATGTGCACTTTGGGGAACATCTCATAGAGGGTTTCACATTCATGTGTCTTTGGAAAGTGATGGATATGCTGAACATGGAGCTAATTGTGTGGTTTTAAACCAGCTAGAGACTATATGGATGGGAAATGCCAATGTATGGGCTGACATGGAGGAAGGATTGAGGAATTCAGTGATCCCCACTGATAAATGAGTGAAAACATATCCCAAAGATAATCTGTTCCCTTGTGGTACCCTGTCCACAGGCAAGAGCACTATTTGATTTCTACTGAATGAGCTTTAAACACATCCACTTTTATCCTCTGTCAGTTCAGTATTAGTTAGTGTAAGGCAGACCTGAAATACTTAATGGATTGACTGTTCCTGTCAACAAGTGTGCCTGTGTCTAGGACTTTTTTAATGTGTGGTTTTTGTTACCTGGTAAGATCTAAAAAGACATATTATTGTGAGAGCAATTTGCTGTATTAATTATTGTAGAGCAAAACAGGGGGAATAGTTACTAAGGGCTTATATTTAATATAGCAAATTATTCTCGTGCTGATTATAGCAGCCTTTTCAGAAGAAAGGTGTTACTACATTTCAGATGTGCATCCAGCTTCTCCTTTTCTGCCTTTTTAAGAATTAATTAACAGCAAAGTATTATTTTGTAGAATAATTTCTACTTACATAAAAACATTAAAATATTGAGGAAGTAAAATGTTATAAAAGCATAAGAATTTTACATCTATTTTACACTCCTTTTAAATTTTTTTCTACTTTTATCCTTCAAATTTTCAGTTATTTTAGAACAAACAATTAAAATTATGGATTTTAGATGATTTATGCAATAAGAACAGTTTGGTCACCCCTGGTGTGATGTGATGGCATATCCTATTGTCAAGGTAGAACATGAGTGAGGAAAGGGAGAGAACAGAATCCCACTGGAAGAGAGAGAAACTGTAAGCAAGTCTTGTCTATCAGTCAGGACAGAGCACTTAGTGGGTGTGAGTCTTTCCTCAAAACCCCTTGTGTACTACAGATAATCCTTCCATGAGCAGTAATTTCATCTGAGTAGTGAAGTGGTGCCAGCAAAGCCTCAGTGACCCATTCTCCTGATGGATGGTTTCATCTTTTGGCTGAGATGCAAAATCTGCAGATTTTCTTGGTTGTCAACTTCCTATAAAATTTTCTTCTGCAGTAACACCAAGTATTCTGCTCTTTATTTTCAGTTTTTTAAGCTGCCAGTTGCACTTTGATTTGGTTGTTTACGTTTTGATTCTTTGTCCCAGGTAGTTCAATTTAATGTACTGATAATTTAGGGTAAAAGGTAAAAAATTTGATATGTATTATAGAATCCATGGATAGATCCCCTGTATCATAGTATCCCTGAATGGTTTGGGTTGGAAGGGACATGAAAGCTCATCTCCTTCCATCTCCCTGCCATGGGCAGGGATGCCTTCATATTTTTGTGTGGTTTTAAACAGCTGCTCTTTACCTTGGTATAATAAGTAAATTTCTTATAATTTGCTTTGTGTGGTAATTTCTCAATTTCAGAACACTTTTCTATAAATATATGGCGGGTGTGAATGA
Organism: Toxostoma redivivum; assembly: GCA_013397375.1. Taxonomy (NCBI): domain Eukaryota; kingdom Metazoa; phylum Chordata; class Aves; order Passeriformes; family Mimidae; genus Toxostoma; species Toxostoma redivivum. The sequence continues at coordinate 257,896 of VXBI01001042.1, forward strand.
TAGTGTCAAATTTCCTGTTGAATTGTGGGGCATAGTCAGTATTTTGTACAAATCCGGCTATTTCCTAGTTTTCTGTCACATTTTATTTTTCTTAATCACAATTAACACTGCCATCGACTGTTAAACGTTGGCATGTGTGTGGAAGCTGAGGTGGCCAGTGTGACGAGTCTGTGGTGCCACGTTTGTGGGGGCTGTCAGTGATTTGTCACCGTTGTCCCCCGCAGCCGTGTCGTGGTCCAAGGACGGGCGCGCGCTGGCGGCCAGGGGACAGGTGCTGCACATCGAGGGTGCCCAGGTGGCCGACTCCGGCCTCTACAGGTGCCTGGCTACCAATGCTGTGGGCACGGCCGAGCTGCTCTACAGCCTCCAGGTCCATGGTGAGTGCAGAACCACGGGACTGTCACTCCTGGAGCTTGGGAAACGCTTCTGAGAGCACTGAGTCCAACTGTTCCCACACTGCTGCCAAGGCCACCACTGACCTATGTCCCCTAGTGCTACATCCACATGGCTTTTAAATCCCTCCAGGGATGGGGACTCCACCACTGCCCTGGGCAGCTGTGCCAGTGCCTGATTACCCTGTCCATGAAGAAACTTGTCCTAATATCCAAATTAACCTCCCTACCCCCAGCTGTTTCCTCCTGCCCTGTATTGTGAGACTTAAGAATAATACATGCAAGCTCCGCCTTTGCTTTCCTCCTTTTCCAGTTTGCTTAACAGACTTGGTATCACTCATCACATTATCACAGAATCTCAGGGCGGTTTGGGTTGGAAGGCACATTAAAGCCCATCCAGTGCCGCCACCTGCCATGGGCAGGGACACCTTCACTAGCCCAGGCTGCTCCAAGCCCTGTCCAACCTGGCCTAGGACACTTCCAGGGATCCAGGGGCACCCACAGCCTCTCTGGGAATTCCAATTTAGGGCCACCCTTACACCCTTACCCTCACCACCCTCACAGCCAGGAATTCCTTCCCAATATCCCATCTAACCCTACCCTCTGGCAGTGGTAAGCCATTCCCCCTTGTCCTGGCTCTTCACTCCATGCTCTTCACTCTTCTCTTTTCTCACTGATGTTAGAATAGGTGTTTTGAATGCGGAAAATGTGCCAAGGGTAATCATTTCTAGGAAGAAAGAAATTGTGGAAGAGGTATTTTGTTTAAGGAATCACTTGAGCAATTTGGAGTGCCAGGCAGTTGCTGGGGTTTGTTGTAGGGGACTTTGAAGCTCACAGTAGACAAAGGACACAGATCAAATGCTCTTCCATAATCCAACACTTCAAAGAAAAATGTGCTGTATCTAAGAAGATGAAGTGGAAGTGTGGGTGTTTGCTGACATGAGACACCTGAGCAAAAGCCCAATTGGAGCTTTTCCAGTGATTTCAGTGGCTTTTGGATGTGGCTATAATCCAAATTCTTATCTTTGATACATGCATGTGCATGTAGCTGATTTTCTGTGGGAGTCTTCCATGCAAAAGTGTGGCCCAAATTTGGCACAGTGTCCCCAGCTGAGAGGTACACACAGTATATAGTTCCTATTAATGTTAATTAATGAGTTATCCAGCGTGTTTCCATGGATTTAATGACCATCATGGGAAAAACTGATGGCACAAGACACAAAGGCAATTAACCCCACCCAGTGATTAATTCCTAGGAAATCCTTAGAGCTAAGGTCATTATTCTAGTTAAATGGAAATTAACCCCTCAGTACACATGTGTCTTTTTAGGGGTGGCTGAATTTCAGCAAACACATCCAGTTTTCTAGGGAACTAAAATTTTTTGACTAAGACACAGAGCTTCCCCTTCTAGACCAGAGTATATGCAGTTGCAGCCACAACTGATGGCATCAAAGGAACTAATTGAATCGAACTCCTGTTCATGACCCTGCTTCATTCAAGTGGTGTCCTGCCAGGCTGGCAGTAGAGAGGTGCTGGCATTCACCATACACAGGTTTATCATCCACTGTCCTTAAGAGTTTGTGAGTTTGAGAAGGCAAAACTTGAGTGTTTTTCCCTCTTTACCAGTGGAAGCAATGACTCCCTAATGCAGAGCAGGCTCAAATGCCAAGTACTGAAAATTGTGCTTCATTTACAGAAAGGCTGTTCTAGATTTCCATGAGCACCTGCTTCGGTCAACTACTGGTCTTAGTCACCAATTTCTGTTGTTAATAGTGTTATCAGATCTTTTTGGTGTTAAATAAAAACAATGCTCAATACTGCAAGCTTAACACTGAACCAAGCAGACCAACTGAAGGAAGCAGGTGGAATTCCTGTGTAGTTAGAATTCACAAGATTTCATTGTATTAATTTTTTTTCACTTCTTTATCCCCACTACAGCTTTCTCAGGCATTTGAGAAGAATGAATGCCATTCCACTGCAATAGGAGGAACTCTGTGTGTGGGGAAAAGATTGAAAAATTATAAAGTCCTGTGCCTTTTTTTCTGTCCTTACTGCTATTACTGAAATATATGTGCAAATGAGGAGAATCACAGAATCATGGAATGGTTTGGGTTGGAAGGGACCTTAAAGCCCATCCAATTCCACACCCTGCCATGGGCAGGGACACCTTCCACTAGCCCTGTCCAGCCTGGCCTTGGACACTTTCAGAGATGGGGCAGCCACAACCTGAGTTACAGGCTCTTAGAGGCTGCTAAATTCATTAATGAATCTGATTTTCAGTGCAGAATTTTATACATGTTTCCTCCCCTCACACAAGACAATATGTATGAGTAGCTCACACCATTCTCATCCCTTTGCAGGAGTCGCTTCAAGCATTGAGTTTTCATCTGATACTGACTTTTAAACTTTATCACCAAGTTATTAGTGGTAGGAGCAAATAGAATCATTTTGATTCTCTCAGTACATGAAAGTACATCTTCCTTTTTTAAATGATTCTTGTCTCCCTTTCTACCAGAGCCCTACAACATTTGCTAGACTATGTGCCTAGAGTAAGTGCTTTAGATGTTCCATTGCAATGTTTTGTGTCATCAGAGAGGCAGATGTTTTCCAGTCTAATCTGGTAAACATTTCCATATGCTCTGCCTGGCCAATTTATCACTCTGTGTATGGATTTGCTTTATGTGGTTTATATGGTAAACTCCTTTCTTTAATCCCCATCACTCCTAAAGTCTTTCACAAGGTCTAAATGGAATACTAGAAAAGTTTGAAGGAATATTTTCTGGCTTTATGGTGTGGTTCCTGGGTTTCATAGCTGTCCTCTGGGCTTTGGGCCCAGTCCCATACCTTGCTCACCATAGTTTCACTGCCTGCTCATGTTAGGGAAGAGCAGAATCTGAGATGTGACAAGAGTTTAGCAAGAATAACATGAGAAAAGAGAAAAAACATCCAAAACTAGGTAGCCTATTTTATTTCATTGTGATTAATACTCTTATGTAGCTGTTACAGCCCTTTTTCTGTGGTTTTTTGGTTTTTTTTTTTTCAGTCCCCCCATCCATCTCTGGCAGCAGTGACATGGTGACAGTAGTAGTCAATAATCCAGTGAGACTGGAGTGTGAAGCCAGAGGCATCCCTGCCCCTATCCTGACATGGCTGAAGGATGGGAGCCCTGTGTCCAGCATCAGCAATGGACTCCAGGTACCAGGGTCAGATCCTTCTCTGTGGTGTTCCCTGTTGTGGGAGGAGGCATTTAAGTCAATGCAGTTTATTGGAAGATAATAAGTTGGAGGATTTGGAATAATAATATAAGGCCTTTTGCTGTGGGTTGTGTGAGTTTAGCTCCAGTACTTGTGAAGGGGAAGATACAGATACATAGAAATAAAGTGGTCCTTTCAGCTGATGTCATACTAAGTAAGTTTGCACCAAAAATTTTCCACTTACTGGGAGGAAGAGGAAATTGGACCAAATTCCTCTGCTGAAGAGATCTGGAGAGCTCATTACATACAACAGTAATTCAGAAAAAAAAAAAACAACCTCTGATATAAGGAGATCTTTCAGAGGTAAAACTAGAGGCCATGGTTGATTTTTGGAAATTGATTTTATAATCTGAAAGGGAAGAGGGGGAATCTGTGTTCTGTGAGGACGGCTCAGGGCACAGATGAAAAGTGTGACAGCATGTTTGAAGTTGGCGGGAAGGAGAGAGGGAGGGAGGGGTATCCAGATCCTGCAAAGTCTTGAGAATGCCAGAAATTCCCTAGGGACTGACTGTGCTTTTCCAAGTCTGGATTGGAAGAGAACACTGGAGATGGTGGGAAGCAGTGGCAAAACAAATGTTCCATCTTGAAATGAACCCCAAGAGCTCCCTCTGCCTGTGTCTGACACTGGGGTGTGCCTGAAGGTGCTGTGCTCCCACTGCAGGTGCTGTCAGGGGGCCGGGTGCTGGCACTGCCCAGTGCCCAGCTCAGTGACACGGGGACATACACGTGTGTGGCAGTCAATGCTGCGGGGGAGAGCCAGAGGGACATCGACCTCCACGTTTATGGTGAGTGACAAATGTCTTTCTTCTGGTTCTAAGAGCTGTTCTTGAAGCCTTAATTTAACACACTGGGCCCAGACCCTGAGAAGCATTGAGTAAAAAGTCTCAACCTGTAATGGAAGGCCAGGTGAGGAGGAGATGTATGGAAGTTAAAACATATGTATGCACATCCACCCTCATTACTAAAGCATGTAGGTATATCCTTGAAGAAATGTAACTGCAGCAGTGAATTTACAAGTTTGATGTATAAAAGCTCATTTATGAATGATAAAAGAAAATACATGTTTGTGTAAAACCAGGTAGATCTGCCAGTGAGAGATATTCTTGGGGCCAGTGCTCTGTTGTCTTTATTGCACTGGAAGGAGGTACTGGGAGTTCCACATCCAGCTCTGCAGTTCCCAGCTTCTCTGGGCAGCCTGTGCTAGGGCCTCACCATCCTTACAGGGAAGGATTCCTTCCAATATCCCATATAACCCTGCCCTCTGGAAGGCACTCTTGATTGACCTGTTCCTCCAAGCCCTTGCCCACAGTCCCTCTCAAGTTCCCTTGGAGCCTCTTGAGGCACTGGAAGGGTCCCTAAGGTTGCCCCATGCTGTATTCTCAGAGCCTGTGGTTGCTGTGCCAGCAGGGATGCCAGGGAGTGTGACTGTAGCAGGTTTTGAGTTCCCTTGGACAGCTCAGAGGATTTGTCCAGCAGCGAAGTGAGGATGAAGAATAATCTGATACTTGTTTTAGAAATGTTACAGTGTCAGATGTGTAGAGAGAGGCGTTTGAAATTGAGGCACCTTTGTAGTTTTGCTTCTGCTTTCGTAGGTCAGTGGTCTCTGCCGTCTCCAGCATTATGGCAATCCCATGTGGAAAACCTTGCAAGGAAAGTTAGGAGTTTGGATGAGTTCTAAGCAGGGGCAGCTGGCCAAGTTATTTGTTCCTGTGTTTGACTCTCAGAATTGTCTCCCTTGGTTAGGCTACCCCTGAATGAAGTCCTGGTGACTTTTGCATCTGGAAGGGGCAGTTCAGAAGCCCAGGACTCTGCTGTGGCAAGTAAACCAAAGTTAATATAGGCTGGAACATTTTATGTTTAGAGCAGGGAATATCAGGGTCTCCTTTGGAGTTTGAGGACAGGTGTGTATGTTTGTGTAATGTGACATAGATATATTTATTATTCCTCTTATTTTCTGGAATCTCTATCCATTTTAGCTGAAGGAAATGAAAAGAGTTAGGAGTCATGTATGTTTAAAATTAGTGTTGTATTAGAAGCTGGCCAGAGTTGAGCTTAGCTGCAGGACCAGCTTGAGTGAGACTGTCACCAAAAAGTAATATTGCTCTTCAGACTTGCCTCGTAAGGGCAATCTAATTAAGAAGCCACAGGAGGAAAATAATTTTGAGTGGAGTTGGAGCTGGTTTGGTTGGAAATGTGCACTGAGCCAAGAGTTGGAACAAGCTCGGTTACTTGCAGTTACTATGAGCATAATTAGATTAATTTAAAACCCCATTCTTTCAGAAATAAATGCTTTAGTGTCTTTTTCTGTGTCATAAATTCAGTTTCCTTTTGAGCACATTTCAATTCATTGAGCCAAGAGGAAAAGTAATTGGTTAAAAAGTCTTTGGAAATAAATTTCCCTTCTGCAGGAATGAATCAGTTTCCAATTCTCAGTTCCATAATACTCATAAAGAATCTGGACCTTTGTGAGTTCTAGAAAGGAAAAAAGAGAAACAGATTTTTTTTTCACCTTATTTCTTATCCACAGGGACCAGGCTTTTCCCTAAATTATTTCCAAACTGTGAAATCAGCAGCTCTGCTCTGTGCTTCCTGGGCAAGAAACACAAAGCTTTATTGTTCCTGGTCTTTTCAGGCCACCTCAAGAGCTGTCTTGCTGTCCCCTGAGTGCCGTTTTGGGACACGTTCTGGTCTCCTGTGTGTGACTAACCTAGTGTGCTTGTTCTCACAGATGATCCCACTGCCTCCATCTCACCCCAAGGTTCTGTGCACTCAGATCCTCAGTGTCTGGGATCATGGATCCCAAAAACAAAGGGCAAAGGAAATGTGACAACAAAGGCTCTTACATTTGGTCCTAATCAGCTTTTTGGGGGGCAATATTTTGTCTGCCATGAATGCTTTCCCCATGGAAAGTTGCTAACTTGCTGCATTCAAGGTTTAGTTCTCAGTTGCCTTCTCAGTTACTTTTGTTTTTCTGATTGTGGAAACACAAAATTTTAAAAGAGGTGGGGAGGAAATGTGTTTTCTTAAATCCTGGCACTGTTCGAGAACAACTAATGGGTTTCAATTGATGTGTCCAGTGTTTTGGGTTTTTTTATTTCTACACAGAAAACTTTCCTTTCTAAAGGAGATTTTTCTACTGTCTGATTTGGAAATAATAGTGTAATAATGAGGTTATCACTGAACTGCAGGATAAATGTAAATATAGTGCTCAGTGCCAACAACTGCAATAATTAGTAGATTCCATACAATCCTGATACATGAGCTAATTGTAGATTATTATTTGTTGATTAAGTCATTAACCCATTGACTTGCTTTCCAACCATGTAAATTCTCATTCTGTCAGCTGTATTTGACCGTCTCTGGACGAGTTCTCTGTAAGTCAGAGTTTTCCTTAAAGCCAAGTATCCTTCTTGGCATTTTCAGCTTCTGGTTGTTATCTCATGAGCTATTTCACTCAGCAGCTCTTTTTCCTTCTTGCAGGAATGCATTCTCCAATTTTTATGTATTGGGGATTTTCCTTTCCAGCTATGTTTCAAGGGGATTTTTTGCTAGTTTTGGCATATCCTTATGATTTCTCTGTAGCTGATACCTCACTAGTATGTATTTTGTGCGGAAGATATTCTGTAAATAACAAAAGTTATTATTGTAGTTTTTGTGGTATAAAAAAACTGAAATTGTTGGTAACTTAAGGTGTGTCATCTTTGCTAAATGAAGTCCCTTAACTCCACATTATGCTTGTTCTGGGAAGTCTTCAATGCCCAAAGGTCCCTTGGTTTGAGCAACAGGACAAGAGGAAACAGCTTCAGGTTGTGCCAGGGGAGGTTCAGGTTGGATATTAGGAAAAATTTCTTCAAAGGAAGAATGGTCAGGCACTGGTACAGCTGCCCAGGGCATTGATGGAGTTGCCATCCCTGTTGGGATTTAAGACCTGTGGATGTTGCCCCTGGGGACAGTGCTGGGGAATGGTTGGACTCAGTGGTCTCAGAGGGCTTTTCCAAGGTAACCAAGCGTGTGACTGTGTTGGTGCAGTTCCCCCTGACATCTCGGGTGAGGAGCAGAACGTGTCGGTGCTGCTGGGCCAGGCGCTGGAGCTGCAGTGCCGCAGCAGCGCTGTGCCCCCACCACGCCTCGCCTGGCTCAGGGACGGGCGGCCCCTCCTGCAGAAGCCAGGCCTCAGCATCTCTGGGGACGGCAGCGTGCTGAAGGTAAGCTGGGCTTCCTTCCTGGGCAGCTGCTCCCCATGGAGCTGGGACAGCACTGGGCTCTCTGGGGCAGCGCAGAGGAGGGTGTGAGGAGCGAGGGATGTCAGAGACCCCAGCTGTCTGGGTACAGAGCTTGCTGGATTCATGCTGTATTATTAGGATTCAGGGAGACATGTAAAAATAAAATTGAAGCCTGAGCCCCCTCTTCCTACACGTTTCATGAATAATTATGTAGGAAGAAGAAAGCCAGGTTTTCCTTTTGTCCCCAGATTGAAGGAGCTCAAGTGCAGGACGCTGGACGCTACACTTGCGAAGCAACAAATGTTGCTGGGAAAACTGAGAAGAACTATAATGTCAATATTTGGGGTAAGATTTATGAAGCTTATACCAGAAATGGGAATGAAGCTCAGAGCTGAATTATGGTGTAAGACACTGAAATCCTCTGTAGTTCATCAACACTCAGTTGCTGAGGCTCATGCAGGGAGATGTTGTTGTATTTGCTGTACTTGAACAGGCCCAAGACAGTGCACACATTTTTCAAATTGCTTAAATTTAGTTGTAAATGAACACCAGTTACTTTACAGGCCTTTGTTGAGCTTGCAGGAATGAGAGTAGTTAGAGCTATAAGTAGTGAGTGGCATCCTTTCTCATGGCAGAGGATTGGAACAAGATGATTTTAAAGTCCCTTGCAGTCCACACCATTCTGTGATCTATGATTCTATAATAAATACCTGGGTTTGGATCCATAGCTTTAAAGCCATTTAAAGTAACATACCAACTTTACTGAAATGCTGAAGCATTGGAAATTCAGATAAATAAAAACTGCTTTACCTAGCTTTATTCTCTACAAATTTATTAGTGCTGAATCATAAAAACAGCTTTAATAATTTTTTTCTACGGCTCTGTGATGAATGTGGCTTAGGACATTATTTTAATAATTGCTTTTGAGGGGGTTTTCTGCACCATCATTTTGTTCTCATGCAAATTGAAATGTCCCTGTTTTACTATTATAAATCAATTTCTTGTTTTGGAGTCACAAGACTAGAACTACCTATGAGGGTTTGTAACACTAAAATGACATTTTTCAGTACTAAGTCTGTCTTTATTAAAAGACTCATTCATGACCTTTAAATTAGAGGTGGGTGTTGTGGTACCATGCCATTTTCCCATGCTAAAGCAAATACCATTTACTTTGCAGATCAGCCTCTGCTCTCCTCTCTCTCTCCCAGACTTTTGCACAGGACCTTTGCTGGAGGGATTTAGATTTGTTCCTTTGTGCAGTAAGATCATTCCAGTAGGATTTGAATGGAGGGATAATTCTTTGCTAGTTAGCAGCTTTGATGGGATAAGCTTGATAGAAACCACAGGCTGCCTGTGAAAGCCATCTGTGGATAATTGTTTGGAATTATAGTTTTCATTTATACCCCAGCACCAAAAGCCGTCCTTGCCATATTTTGACATTTTAAATCCAGGAAATGTATCCTTCTGAGGATTGGTGAGATCCTGAGAGCTAAATGTGGATTTAGGAGCCAGCCCATGAGTTAAATGAAGAGAATAGCACAGGCTTGTCCTGGCTGGAAGCAGGACAAATAAAGGGTAAAGCAGACAGTACCATAAGGCCCCACATAAGTGTTGTTTCAAACCCCACACATCTGGTTGCTGCTGGAGAGCTGGAGGTGTCAGAAGGATAAGCTGGCTATTGTCATGTGCATTAAAAAAGTGCTGCATAAGTTGTTCACCTGGGAGGTTTTATTTGCCAAATTCAACCTACATTCTCCTCTGCTTTTTCTTGGTCTCTACCTACTCTGTTTTCATCTGATGAAAATGATTCCTTGATTCCTAAGAGGCAATTAGCCCTTCCTTAGGGATTGAACCAAAGTGCTTTAAGACTTTGAGAATCAGAGTAAAACACTGGTCCCTTTTGTCTGCAGCTGATTCTGGTTTGGAGACACAGAGCTGTAAAGCAAAGTGATCCTTCTGTTGCAGGAGGGTGATCAGAGGGGTGGGGTCCATAGCCTTGGATGTGGCAGCCAGTGTGCTGATGCAGGAAAAAGTCAAAGGAAAAATGTATTTTAAAATTAATTTTAAAAGTCACCGATGATGATCCCTGTGGGTTTATTGGCTGAGGTAATGAATGAGGCAGGCTCTTAGAGTTGGAGTCACTTGACAAAGTTCCCCAAATCATCTTTTTTCAGTGAAGTCCATTAAAGGGAGCCCAAAATAAAGCCTGTGCATGTAGCAGCCCTTAGAGCCGAGAAGGATGGATGCAGTCATTCCCAAGTGTGTTGTTTGCTACCCAGGGCCTGGTTAACATTGAGGAGACAATCCTCGTCTTTGCTTCAGAGCTGAATGGGAGAGATTTGCATGAGGGTCATTTGAGGTTTACTGCTGGCTGATAATGTGTTGTTTCAAAGGCTGCACTTATTTGACTTTTCTTTGCAGTGTCACCAAGTATTTCTGGCTTGGATGACAGCTCTCAGCTGACAGTCACTGAAGGGAGCTTGATTAGCCTGATCTGTGAGTCCAGTGGCATCCCACCACCCAGTCTCACCTGGAAAAAGAATGGTTGGTAACTGCCAATTGTCTGTTTTATAAAGCAAGTGGGATAATTCTGACCTGCTGGGTTTTCTTTTCATCTTGTGTACATTTTGGATGGTGTGTTCTGAGGAGCTCAAATGTGCAGATACCTGCACAGTCCTGACATTGGGTAAAGTGAACTCCAGGAGTAGATTATTCCCTTCTCTCTATCTCACCTCTGCTTGGATTAGGTGTTCCTAAAGGTGCAAGAGAAGTGCTTAGGTTGCTTAGCTGACAAAAATGAACTGTGGAGCGCTTAATATGTTTGTTTAACTTGGAGCAACAGAACAGAAGCACAGTGCCCCATCCCCAGAAGTGTTCCAGACTGGGAACTAAGTGCTTCTGCTAAGTGAAGGTGTTCCAAACTCTTCATGGATGTGAGGGAGAGTCAGTGTACTTTAGCTCAGGGTATCCCATGAAGTCGGTGGTTAATACAGAAAGTCCTCAGGATCTGCTTGTGCAAAGTTCCTGCTCTCTGGGAAAACTCTGACAGAGTACTTCTACAATGGGCAATTGTGCAACTCAGTCTTTTTGAATGAGCCAGGGGACTTCACACCATGTTATTTTCATTTGCTCCTGGCCATTTGTGTGGTCTTATGTGACAGAAGGTCTCTTGCAGGTTCTCCTGTGGTGCCAGAGCCATCGGGAAGGGTGCGGGTGCTGTCTGGGGGCAGACAGCTCCAGGTTGCAGTTGCTGACCGCTCTGATGCTGCATCTTACACCTGTGTTGCTTCAAACGTGGCTGGGAGTGCCACCAAAGAGTACATCCTGCAGGTGTACAGTGAGTGCCAGGAAAACTCTGATCATGGTTTACCACTTCTGCAATAATGTTATGGGAGTGTGAGGGTCTCCAGTGACAGAGTGTTGGCTGCAGGACAATTTAGAGTTAGTTCAAGGAGAGTGTTATATCATTAAAATTTTGGCAATTTGGACCTGTAGCTTGACCAAGACATTGCATATCCCTGTTGAAAGTGCACAGTCCACAGATGTAACCCCTTTAGTCTTGTCCCCAAGCAGCAGTAGTGATGACAACTGACTGAACTTAGATTTCCCTTCATTCCCTTAGACTTTATTGTACTTTTGTTAGGAATAAAAGGAGGTATTTTTAAACAACCCCACAGAGAAGAAAATCTTCCAAAATCTGTAGGGATTGACAGTGCTGGGGCAGTCTTTTTAATTTTTTCTCTTGTTTGCATTTCAAAAATTACCTGTAAGTTAACATTTTGAAAAACATTTTTACTTTATGCTATGGGAAAGGGGGAAAGGAGATGGTTTGCCTTTTACTGGCTCTGCTGCTCTGGAAAACTGACTCAGCAGCAGATGAAGATTCTGAAGTGCAGCTTCTAGTTGACTCCTACACTGTGTCCCTTGTTTTTCCCTAGCTCGACCGACTATATCCAACAGTGGTCCCCACCCATCAGAGGTCGTTGTCACGCAGGGAAGCGAAATATCCCTGGAGTGCGAGGCTCAGGGCATTCCTGAGCCAGCAGTGGTGTGGCTGAAGGACGGGCGGGCCCTGGGCAGTGGCAGGGACGTGGCAGTGCTGGCTGGGGGCCGTGTCCTGCGGCTGGAGCGTGCCCGCGTGGCCGACACCGGCCGCTACGTCTGCGTGGCCACCAACGCCGCCGGGCTGGCCGACAGGAAATACGACCTCAGTGTCCACGGTGAGTGGGGGCCACCTGGGCACCTGGAAATTCACCACTGCATGGCCAAGCAATGGTGTGGAGCTCAGTGCACCTCCTGCATCTGCTGCAGGGGATGCAGCTCCAGTTGCAGTGTTAGGAAAAGCCCAAATCCAAGTTTATAACTCCTGAATATTTAAAATTTGTAGCCCTCTTTCTGTTAATATCAATCTACCCCAAGTTGCTTCATTGCCCAAGCTAACCAGGATATGGTACAATTTTACAGGATATTGGAGTGAGTGTCATGGTGGGAAATATTCAGTTGTTGGAGAGAGAAGGTTTAACCAAGACCACCCTCCTACTTGCCCTCACTAAACTAATCGGGTGACACCACATTTTGTGAGCAAAATGAATTTGTATTTGCTCTGAAGTATGGCTTTTCCTTACTCTTTGCTGTAGTTCCCCCAAGTATTGGTGGTTACCTGCAGCAGCCCGAAAACATCAGCACTGTGGAGAAGAATCCCATCTCCCTGGTTTGTGAAGCCTCAGGAATCCCCTTGCCAGCAATAACGTGGCTCAAGAATGGGTTGCCTATCACCTTGAACAGCTCAATGCAAATCCTCTCAGGTACAAAAGCTGGAGGGCAGATCAACATCTCACTTTGTCATGCCCAGAAATACACTTCATTTAGCTCTCCTATTTATTTTTTTTTTACCTCTTCTGCTTCACAGTTGTTTTACTGTTTAAAGAGGAAAAATCTTTGAAAGAAAAAATGACAAAAACCAAAGCACATCTTTAATTTCTCTGGGTCTGTATATGAAATCAAAGACAGCCTCAGAGATGAATGCATGTAAAGGCATATCTGGTCATGTTGTTTCTTTGACCTTGGGTTTGCCACTGGCAAGTAGAAATTTGGGGTGTCCTTATTACTCTCTACAACTTCCTGAAAGGTGGCTGTAGTCAGGTGGGGGTTGGTCTCTTTCACCAGGCAGCAACTAACAGAATGAGAGGACAGTCTCAAGCTGTGCCAGGGGGAAATATAGATTGGATATTAGGAAAAAGTTTTTCATGGANCCAGAGGGAAATATAGATTGGATATTAGGAAAAAGTTTTTCATGGAAAGAATGATGAAGTGTTGGAATGGTCTGCCCGGAGAGATGGTGGAGTCACCATCCCTGGATGTGTTTAAAAAAAGACTGGATATGGCACTCGGTGCCATGGTCTAGAGGAGGTGTTAGGGCATGGGTTGGACTCAATGATCTTGAAGGTCTCTTCCAACCTAGTAATTCTGTGAATTTCATGACAATAAGTTTTGATGTAGTTTCTAGTAGTCTGTGATAGCCACCATGCAAAGCCTGCATCATGAGCCTAAGAAAACTATCAGACAGGTAAAGAGCTGGAAGGTATGTAAGAGCTCAGCTAAGACTGCATATGAAGCTGATAAGCTTCAGGATATTTTAATGAGTGCAGCTTTTAATGTTACAGATAGTCCTGTCCTCTGCTTTTTCACTTTTGCATAGGGTATATGGAAAAAGGAGTGTGTGTGTGTGATTATTTCCCAGTACGAACCTGGCTCTGGGAGCTGCTCTGCATTCCCTTCTGTGTCAAGCTGCCATCAACAAAAATAACATCTTCTGGGCTTGATTGTTTCTGTCCTGTCTGTTGCTTTCTACACCCACACTAATCTCACCTCCTGGATCGCGAGTCAGGAAGGGAGAGACAAAAAGATGTTCATTGTCTCTGGATATTGGCTGTGTGGGAGGGGAAACACGCCAGGGCTCAGGGCTTTGTTTTCCTTCAAGCTTTGTGCTTCAGAAAGCTACACGTTGTAGTAGTGAAATGTAGCCAGCATGGCACTTGGAGTTTTATTTGTGCTTGCACAGCTGTAAAAAAAACCAACAAAAATCCTCCTCTAATTTTGGAGTTAATCTTTGCCAAAGCAAGATTTTGGTTCTCTTGATTGAAAACATACTTGGCATTGTAGATGATTTCAGTGTGTGGACACACTGCTGGCAGCTTTTAGTCAGTTAATTCAGACAATGGAATCACAGAATATCCTGAGGTGGAAGGGACCCACAAGGACCATCCAGTTCAACTCCTGGCCCTGCACAGGACACCCCAACAGCCCCACCCAGTGCTTGAGAGCATTGTCCAGATACTGATGTTTGCTTTTGATGATCCTTCCTGCATATCTTCCAGGAAAAGAAAAAAAATAAATCCTGCTTTGCATGCAGCCCATGCCCTAAGCTGCACAAGGGCTTCAGGAAGGAGAAGAGCTTTTGTTTAGCCAGATGTAGAAAATCTGTCCTGCCTCAGCACTGGAGGGATGGGTGTACTCTGGTGTGAGAGGCCAGGGAAGGTCACAGTCTCCTACAGGCAGGTTTCTGCTTTTGTTTTGGCCTTGTGCAGGGGTGAATGGGAGAAGGGATCAGGGAGACACAAGGCTGGAAGACCTGAGCTTTGCTCAGTCTCCCAGTGGTCCCTCCAGCAGGCAGGATTCCTTGGGCAGAGGCATATCCAATGACCAGCTCAGCAGTTAGTTCCTCCAGATACATTACCGGGATAATTGCTTTCTGGGCTGTGTCCCAGCAGTGATAGCCACAGGCAGGAGCTGCCCAGGGCAGGTGTGCTGTGGGTTAGGGAATGGTTGCTGATGGGAGAGCTGCTGACCGGAAAGTGGGAAAAGCTGCAGGCTGGCTGCCACCTCTGGCTTCAAACTCAAATGTTCCCTACTGTCTGCTCTGCTGTTCCTCTGTCAAAAAGCAAGGAAAGAGGAGTTACTCTGTGATGGCAAAGCAAGGGTATTCGTGATCTTTGGTCAAACATACTTGCAAATCTTCCTTTTGAATGAACATGTGTGTACAAAGGTGACTTGACAAGTACAGAGTTAAGAAGAATCTCTTCTTTTAAACCATTGCATGTAAACCAGTGCTATTATCAGCTGTTATTATTATTATTGATGGCACAATTAATGCAAATGCTAGAAGGGAGAAGTGGAATTTTATTTCTTATCTATACATATGAAAATACCTTAAAGGTATTTATAACACAAGGTGTTTATAGAAGTAAGCTTATTTTTGTGTGTACACACACAGAAAGCACTGATGAGGCATTATTAATTTTCCTGAATATTCATCTAGAATCTCAGTATAGCAAAGCACTCTTGTGAGTGAAAACCCTGCTGTCTGAGGTACTGTGTGCTGTCCCAATTTCCTGACCAAAAGTGTGTGTTGCAAGCACAGCGTTCCTGCCACATCCCAAAGTCTGGTCCATGAATTCCATGCAATGGAGCAGGGTGTGTGCTGGGGGGCAGAGCAGGGTGTGTGTGCCCTGCCCAGCCCTGGGGTGGTGCTGGGGGGCAGGGCAGGGCTCTGATGCTCTTTTGGCTGTCTCAGGGGGCCGGACACTGCGGCTCAGCCCCGTGGGCGTGGCTGATGCGGGACATTACACGTGTGTGGTGACCAATGCTGCAGGGGAGGCCAGGAAGGACTTCCACCTGTCTGTCCTGGGTGAGTACCTGCTCGGGTTTGGGGCAGCACAAGAGAGGGGTTTGTACTGTCAGGGGGAGGCATTCTGTATTCTTTGCTGGTATTTTAAAAAATATGATGCCAAAACACACATCCTTAGGGGGAAAAAAGTGAATTTGATACCACAGACAGAAAATCAGGTTGTAAAGAGAAGCTTCTCCTCCACAGAATCATAGAAACCTGGAATGGTTTAGGTTGGAAGGGATCTTAAAGCACATCTCATTCTTCCCCATGCCCACCACTATCCTGGGTTGCTCCAAGCCCTGTCCAGTGGGGCCTTGGGTACTTTCAGGGATGGCACCCTGTGCCACATCCTTCCCACCCTCACAGGGAAGGATTCCCCCCTAGTATCCCATGTATGCCTGCCCTCTGGCAATAGGAAGCTATTCCCCCTTGTCCTGTCTGTCCTTGTCCTAAGTCCCTCTCCAGCACTCCTGAAGCCCTGAAGTCCTGGAAGGGGCTCCAAAGCCTCTCCAGAGCCTTCTCCAGGATCAGCAATCTCAACTTCAATACAGTGGAAACCTTCAGTCAGCAGAGCCTTTAGTTTGACAACGGATGTAAACCAATGTGGTTGAGGGTGATCCTGCTGATGTACTTAGACCAGGAGTTGTCTAGCAGGCTCTTTAGATGCTATTTGGAACCATTAATGTGTTATTTTATCAAATTGCTTAGTTTTGCAAATCAGTATTTTACCCAGAAAACACTACTTTTTGTTTAGTAACTGTTATTTTTATCAATAGTTGTCAGGCCTGGCACAGTGCAGGTTTTCTCATAGAATTTCTGCATAGAATTTTGTTCTCAGTTTCCTTTCTCTGGGGTGCTGAGCACCCTCATCTTCCCTTGCCTTCAGCTGACTTGGACATATTCAGCCTGTAAATGATAATTTCCATTCAAGTCAGTTCATGTGTATTTGATGAGCTCATGGAAGTGTAAGTGTGGTAGAATGGAAGAGATGGATAAACACTGAGAAGCATTCATTGTCTGACTGGCTTTCTTGGAGGGTTTTAGTATCAGGATGTTCTTGAGATTCTGGGAATCTCTGTTGCATAGTCTTTGCTTTCCTTGAAGAAAAATGCTCAGTGAAGCTGATTTCAAGTGGAAAATTTCATTGTTCAGTCCTCTCTTCCCTCCCCCCCAGTAATTTCTTTGTCATTCTAGAGGACAGTTACTGGAATGGGGCCTAACAGTGGCACAGAATTCTCACCAGTCACTGTCAGTGGGAACTGTACACAGACATGCCAGGAGTTTTCTGGGTTATTGTAGGAGGTGCAGCAGTTTGCAGGCAGAGCTTGGTGTAATAAGCACAATATTTATATATTTGTAAAGGGTTTGGTGTGGCTTTGCCATATTTTTGAAATTAAGATGTGTTGACAACTTACTGTATTATTTTGGAGTCAAAGCGATGAGTTGCTGTCTTTGTTTGTTAATAGTAGTAACTTCTGGCCTGACTTAAATCCTGAACTTCATGATTTTAAGGTTTATTTCCTCCCATTTGTTTCCTTCACTATAGTTTGAACTCTCCATTAGTTATCAGAAATCTGGTGTAACATTCTTGTCTCTGTTGACAATGAATTCTGCATATTTCCATGATTCATTCTTTTATAAAATGTTTTTTTTCCAGCAATGAGCTAGATCACAAATAAACTGCTAAAAAGATTTTGATTCCTTTCTTTTTAGATCTGTTTAGGCTGAAAGTTTGCATTTTGTAGGATTATTAAAGCATAAATCTGGTTGCTTACTCTGACCATTTTATTACAAAATTTCCTATATGTCCTGGAGATGAAGCTGCTTACTAATAACTACAGGTCTCCTTTTCAGCCTGTTATACTCCATGCCTACTTCAACTTGTAGTGCCAGTTTCTTTTGGCCTGATCTACAAGTGCCTCTACCTTGAAAGAAATAATTATCAATTGATAATTTTAACCACCACAGCTACTCCCCAGCATGCTCATAATCTGCCCTCCTCATCCAAAAACACAAGTTGACCAGGATAATTTGGAAACATGTCAGCCACGTTAGCCATACAGTAGGAGTTTCCTTGCCTTGGGTTGGCTGTTTGGGTGGGTGGGATAAGTATTTTAGGAGTTTTATCTTCTACTTCCCTAGAGAAATGTAATTTGTACCACAGCAAAGTGCCTTTGGATCTATGTAGTATGTTCATTCCCATATGGAATTAGCTGTATTTGCAGAGAGCACTGATCAGCTGTGTTGGGAATCTGTTGTATTGCTCTTGGTTTTTTACAGCAGTTACTGTGTAACCAAAAAAGAGTTTGTTTTCCTAATCCTTTGTTCCTGGGCTCATCCCTCCTAGCATCATCAAGCAGCCTGTTGCATTTCAGTGTTGCAAAGAATCCATGCTGATGTTGTGTCCTTGCCTGTTGCAGTGCCTCCAGGGATTGTGGGGGAAAATGAACTGGAAGATGTGAAAGTGAAAGAGAAGCATGGAGTTACCTTGATGTGTGAGGTGACAGGTAAAAGAACAGTTTATGATTTACCTTTGCTCATCAAGCCATGGTTAGATCACTACTGGTGCTGCACAGCCTATTTTTAATGGGATTTCAGTCCAGTGGGATTTTTAAATCTCAGATTTCACTGTGGTGCTTAGAGCAGGACTAAGCATTCCTTGTAAAGGTTGGATGAGATGAACCAAGAGGGATATTGCTGTGATATTTCTTTTCCAAAGGCATGTGGAATTTTAGAGAAGGTGTATGTCACTTCAGGAGGTTCAGAGACTTCAGAATGCATATTCCAAAACTTCCCTCCTTACATGTGCATGAAAAGCACACTTGAAACTGTATTTTCCTGTTTGACAGAAATCTTAGTATATCCTAGAGGTTATGCACCAACTCATGTTTGCCGTTTTCCCAACTCCATCAAGGGAACCCCGTGCCGCAGGTCACGTGGCTGAAGGATGGGCAGGCTCTGGTGGAGGCTGGAGATTCCAGGATCGTGTCCAGTGGGCGATCCCTGCACATCTCTGAGGCGCAGCTCCTGGACACGGGCCGGTACACGTGTCTGGCATCCAACACTGCTGGGGACAGGAGCAAAACCTACAGCCTCAACGTGCTTGGTGAGCAACTGGGCTGCCTCTGCCAGAGGAACAGGCAGCTGGGAAGAAAGGGTCCTGTTGGAATTCTCTAGGGCTTTACTGACAGCAGTGCACAGGTTGCCTGTCTGTGATTAGAATTTTACATCTTAGTAATTGGTAAGTGATAGTGGTTTAGTAGAGACAGTGCTGTGCATTAGACAGCAGAGTTGGAACATAGGAAACCTTCACATCATCCCTATGGAATGGGCAGGACAGCACTTTGGCTTATTGTGATTGAAGGAAGGAGCATCTGAAGAGCATTTCAAATTGTGATCTCTTCAGAAAAGCTGAAACCATCTGCGCTTCTCATTTTGTTTTGTTTTTCCATAAGGGTTGTTGCACAACAAAGTGCAAACACTGGTGAGTTTGTTTTCCACAAACAACTTGTTCCTAGGCTCATCCCTCCTTCCAGGATCATCAAGCAGCAGTTCTGCTCAAGGAGCAGTGGCTGGCTTCCTTGGCACCTGAGCTTGACAAAGGCATGGACGGGAGTGAATTCCACTGATTTGGGATCACTGCTGACTTCAGGAGAAAACATAAAACCAGCTGAGTGTTGTTTGGGTCTGGGTTTTGGTGCTCCTTGTAGGACTGTCTCCCAGCTAGCTGAAGCTGCAGCCAGATTCCTAGACTGAACAGGGACCAGAAAATGGGCTTTTTGGAGAGGGGCTTTCATCCCTGTGGTTACTGATTTTGTTGTTCCCAGTGGCTCCAAGCATTGTGGGAGCAAACAGCCGAGGGAATGCAGAGGATGTCACCGTTATCCTCAACAACCCCACCTCACTGGTCTGTGAAGCTTATTCCTACCCCCCAGCCACCATCACCTGGCTGAAAGATGGGAATCCCTTAGAGCCCAGCAGAAACATCCGCATTCTGCCAGGTAAACTCTGTTCTTACTGGGAAATAACACCTAATTCTTTTATTGCATGTTTTTCTGTTACAGACTTCTTTAAAAAAATCAAAGGATATATTTTTCTTAAGTGTAATGGACTGGCACAGGTTGTCCAGAGAACCTGTGGCTGCCCCATCCCTGGAAGTGTCGAAAGCCAGGCTAGATGGGGCTTGGAGCAACCTGGGATAGTGGAAAGTGCTCCTGCCCATGGCAGGGGCTTTAAGTTTCTTCCAACTCAAACCATTCTGGGGTTCTTTGTACTTCTCTAGCACTTCATATTCGAATATTTTTAAGTACTTCACAATTAACTGATTGTTTATTTGTGTCTTATTATGTATTTATCCTTTTGTACCACCAAACAAAATGATGGGAGAATTCATATGAGTTAATGGTAAATATAAATGACTTGCAATTAAGTGTGGAAATTAGATGGAGATATAAATTAATGAAGAGAATGAGGTGGGATTTTTCTAGGTCATTAGTAGTTTGCCATTTTTAGTTAGTTGAATAATTTTTCCCTAGTACCTGTGGTGGTGGAAAATGGCAACAAGCTTCAGAGGGAGCACTGGAGTACTGTAGATGTACAAGTACCTTACCTTGTTAACTGCAAGTGTTCAGAGAAAGAATGAGTCCTGGCTAAATATCTTCAAGAAATTCCCTGCACAGATTTCTTGAGAAAATTCTGAACAAATTTCCCAAGAATCCATAAGCAACAAGAGTTGAGATCCATGGCACTGCCATGAATCATGCACTCGTTTGTTACACATGGTAGTAAGCAGACAGGTCTTCTGGTCTTCAGAGGGCAGATTTTGGACAAAAGGGTTGGAAATATGCTACATTTAAAGTATTTAAGTATTTAAATAACTGGGAAGCAAGAGTATGGTGCGAGTGCTATTAAAGGTTGGTGTCTTTGGCAGGTGGGCGGACCCTGCAGATCCTGAATGCCCAGCAGGACAGCGCTGGAAGATACACCTGCATAGCCACAAATGAGGCTGGAGAGACACTGAGGCACTATGAAGTGAAAGTCTACAGTATGGCAAAGCTTTCGGTTTTTGAAATTTCTTTTAATTTTGCATTTTTCCATTTTACCCATTGCAGTGTTGTCTGTCCTGGTGAATACAGGATTTCCTATTAGTGGCTTTGCTGAGCAAACATCTGCATTAGCTCCTGGCATTGCTGAGGAAAGACACCAGAAAAGTTGATTGTTGCATCCTTTGCAATGCTACGGTTGTGCTAAAAGCCTTTATATCACCCAGGGGAGGACATTTAAGAAATACTGAACTCCAGTTTCCCCTGACATGCTTCTTTGGGTGCTGATTTTCAAGTCACATGAGTGCAGCAAAATGGGAGATGTGAGCAGAGAATCTCCTGAGCACAGAAACCATTTTAGAAAAACAGGAGAGGGACTCTAACGTCTAGTGGGACGTTAGTGAGGAAGGTAAAACAGGAGGATACTATTTTTATATCCTTCCATAAGTTTCCGTATGCACAAAAGTTTTCCATTCAAGTCTTTCCATCAACACATTATCCTTTGGGCATCTCTACCTAAATACTCAATTTTAATGCTCAAACTCTTCATTATGGGCTCAATCAAGCATGATTTTTACCTTTTTTTTTTCTTTTAAATTTTCCAGTCTGATTTGTAATTGGTTTGCTCCCTTACAGTAACCATACTGTTATTTAATTACACTAAGTCCCTAATAAGACCGCACTGGATTTAGAATAATGAAAAGATGACAAAAGTGTTCATTATGTGGCTATGTGGGAACGTAACGCCCTCCACCTCCAAATGCCATTGCAACTGTCAGTTATTAGGGTACTGTGAGTATTAAAATCCCAGTGGAAAAAAAGAGTAGAAAATGCTCTGCAAGCATTTTACATAATTTCAAAAATATTATGAGACCAAGCTGGGGGGTAGCTGAAGGATTTTGAAACATTCTATTTTCCTTCTGATTCAGAAAGAAACAAGATTTTGCAACACTGGGATTTCAGTGGAAATGTTGAGTTTTGACCAGCTACTCTGAGTGTGGACTTGTGATCAAACATGTTTCTGGGAATACTAGTTTCCATTAAAATGCTTTTTAATGACTACAATACCCTGCACTTTATAGAATTGAAGCCAGGCACGTAATAATGAAGTGCTGTAGTTATGTAGGGCTGTAGTCAGGTTTGCAAGTTTAAAAACCTGCACATTCTGCACATTTAAAAGTGTTGAACACAGCTTTGTGTATTTTTGTGCATAATACCTGTACTAAAAGTGGCTGAAAATGCATACCTATATATATATATGTAAGTATATATAAAAGTAATAATTTGGCTGTGGCCAAGAGGCAGTTTATTAGGGGAATGCACTTGCTTTCCTGGAGGTTATCATGTGGGATCTCCCTTTTTCTAGTTAATGTTGAAATGCTGCAGCAGCCGGTCAGCCATGACAGTCTCTCCCCTTTCTGCCTTTGTCTGTGTGCAGTTCCACCCACCATTGCCAAAGGGGATATCTCGGGGACAGGGCTGTCCCCCAAGGAGGTGAAGATCAAGGTGAACCACAGCCTGACTCTGGAGTGTGAAGCTCACGCCATTCCTGCTGCTGCCATCAGCTGGTACAAGGATGGACAGGCCAGTCACAAACTCGATTCCTTCCTGAGGGGATGTGGGACAGGAGCAGCTGTGTGTTCCCTGTCCCTGGAAATAGCGTCCCTGCAGGGCAGCAGGAGTCACCCTCACTCCCTGCTGCTGGCAGAATCTCTGCCCAGCAGTTTGGCATGCTCGCTGTCACCCAGACCTCTGAAAATCGACATCCTGGCTTTTGGGGTGCCTGGCAGTGCCGGAGACACCGGGGCTGGGAGAGGGAGTGCCCTTCTTGGCAGGAGCGTCCCATGGTGTGACCACAGGGCCCGTGGCTGTTGTGCAAAGCCCCCAAAGGCCCTGTTACAGATGGTTCCCTCCAGTGCTGCCCCTGCAGAAGTTGCAGAGCCTCCGCCTCGGTCCTGGCAGAGCTCACAAAGCCACAAGAGCATCTGGCTGCTCCGGGGGGTGAGGCACAAGTCCTGCCACACACAGCGCTTCATGAATCCGTCTGGAGAGCTTGGGAAGGGCAGGGCCTCGGGGACACACTGAAATACAGCATGGGGATTGGTAAAAAAGGAACTGTGCTGCTCTTCTGTAAGAAAGGAGAGTATAATCTTTTACTCGAGCTGTTCTTGGTAGGGCACTCATCATGGAACAGCTCTTCCTGGATTTAAAAAGCATGAGGGAATAACTTGGATGATCACTCTCTGGCTGTTTCAAGTGTGCCCTGCTGTTCCGGGATCCCTGGGAGTCCTGGCTGTATTGCCAAAGCAAAGCTCAGTTTGGGGAGTTAAGAGGTCCCCAAAGGCAGTGGCTGTCAGTGGCACAGAAGCTGCTGCTCCTTAGGCTTCCCTGGGTGAAAGGCTCTCACTCTTGTCCATGGACTGAATGAATTGTCCCCTGCAGGCCAGGAGTTCAGTGCTGACTTCCTAATCATGGAAGCATGGATTCATGGGATGGTTAGAGTTGGAAGGGACCTCAAAGCCCATCCAGTTCCACCTCTCCCATAGGCATATCTCCCACTAGACCAGGCTGCTCATGTAGATGAGCACATCTAATGTATTCTGGACACACAGGCTGTGTCACTGCAGCCTCTGCTGTCACGTGTGAGCCACATTTGGGCACAGGAGTATCTAATCCTGTGTCTCCCTGTGCTGCTGCTCTGTCCATTCCATGTTCAAACCGTGTCCTTGCTGGACAGCAGATCTGTAGGATGGGTTAGATCCATTTGTTCACCTCACAGGAAGCTGGGAGTTTTCCATGTTTTGGAAACTTGGCCAGTGAGCTCAGGGATTGGATCAGCCTAATTGGAGCCATTGTCACAAGAGCCCTGGCCTGATGAGGATGGCATTGCTCCTCTCAGCAGCATCCTGGGGCTAGGAGTGATGGAAAATCACATCCTTGAGGAGACCAGCCACCACGATCAGAAGGATGAAGATGCAGTGTTTCTGACAACCATGAAAAGAAAATTATCCCCAGGAACTTGGAGCTTGATTGAGTTTATTCATGTTGCTACCACAAATCTGGCTATTTCTAGTGTGTTAATTTTATTTTGAATTGACATTGCAGCCACTGCAGGCAGATGAGCATGTCCTGATCCAGGGCAGTGGCCACACCCTGCACATCAAGGAGGCCCAGGTGTCAGACACGGGGCGCTACACTTGTCTGGCATCCAACATTGCTGGGGAGGATGAGCTGGAATTCGATGTAAATATACAAGGTAAAAGGGTAATAAAATTCCCCTAGTAGCCTGCTTTTCTGGTATTCTGGGATATTTGAATTAATAACTTTAGGTCCTTTACCCTTGTGTGGTCAAACCAAATGCTTTTGTGTGGCTTTAATTTCAGAGATATTTTGCTCATTGCTGACATTTTGTATTTGATTATGCTTTTATATGTTGTGTTTCTGAAATCAGTGCAATGACATAGCAACTCTGATCTTCCTCTAAATGCCATGAAAAATTTTAATTTCTTTTGAACTAAGACACACTTTATTTTTCTTTTTTGAGTAGTTTGAGTAGTATTTAGAGGCCCCAGACACAAGCATCCTATTGGCCTACTGTGTGTAAAATACAAGGAAACAATCATGAGTAATTTCTGAAAATTTAGACAAAACGAGCTTGAGTGAAACCAGATACCACATTGTTTAAGTATTTTTGTTGATGAATACCCTCTGTGTTTGTTACCAGGTCATCTTGCCCTGTTATTTATTAGTCTTCAAAAAATACTCAGTAAATTGCTCAATTGTTCATTCTAGAAGAACTAGAATTTTCCTGGGTAACTTAAAGTATGGGGAAGAGTTGATTTAATACACTTAACTTTTATTGCTGCTATTGAACATTATAATACCGTCTTATTTCTTGACTTTACCAGCTATTTCTGCTGAGAAATGCTAACATTTTTCCTCTTCTTTGTTGTAGTTCCTCCTAGCTTCCAAAAACCTTATAGGGAATGGGAAGCTGGGAACATGGTAGATTCAGAAAGAGGTGGAGAAAGTAGAGATGTGATTGTCAACAACCCCCTGTCACTGTACTGTGAGACCAACGCTGTTCCTCCTCCTGTGCTCACATGGTTTAAGGATGGGCATCCCCTGAGCTCCAGTGACAGAGTGCTCATCCTGCCAGGTGGGTGTTCAGCTGGCACTCTCTGACCCTGCACTGAGGTGATCAGAGGGATGGAGCCCCTCTGCTGTGAGGAAAGGCTGGGAAAGTTGGGATTGTTCAGCCTGGAGAAAAGAAGCATCAGGGTGACCTCAGTGTGGCCTTCCAGTGCCTGAGAGGGCTGTCAGGAAAGCTGGAGAGAGACTTGTTTACAACAGATGGAGGGACAGGACAAGGGGATATGGACTGAAGTTGAAGGAGAGTGGGTATAGATTGGATGTTGGGAAAAAAATCTTGACTATGAGGGTGGAGAGGCCCTGGCACAGGGTGCCCAGAGAAGCTGTGGCTGCCCCTGGATCCCTGGATGTGTCCAAGGCCTGGCTGGACAGGGGCTGGAGCAACCTGGAATAGTGGAAGGTCTCCCTGCCCATGGCAGGGGGTGGCACTGGATGATCAATAAGGTCCCATCCAACCCAAACCATTCTATGATTAAGGAATGGCGTTAGTACTGGTGATAACACACTTCTCCTCTTCAGAGCACTTCTTTAATGTTATTTTCAGACTTCATTAGCTGGAAATGTTTGTCTCCAGTCCTTGGCCTTAAGTTGTTTCCTTTAATTTAAGAAGTGTCCCCAAAATTGTGTGAATGTCACCATTGAACTCTCACAGTGAATCATGGAATCTCAGAATAGTTTGGTTTGAAGCAATCTTAAAGCCCACCTCATTCCACCCTCTTCCTTGGGCAAGGACACCTTCCCACTATCTCAGATTTCTTTAAGCCCCATCCAGCCTGGCCTTGGACACTTCAGTGTGTTGCAAAATGAAATACAGCAATGATACCGTCTCTCTGCTGTGTTCCCGATTTATTTCCTTATTAAATTTGCTTTGACAAAAAGATAATTGGAGTAGAAAAGCCAGTTAACCAAGGGGTGAGGCATGGAAAGTATGTTTGCAGGCGGAAAAATGGCCATGATCTTCTACTTAAGCTTGTGGGGAAGGAAAAGAGCTGCCTGCAGTCATGAGTGTTGCCTTGCAGAGATGGTTTGGAATGGAATGTTTAAAGAAGGCCAGTGGTAAAAGGGGCACCTGTCTGTCCATCTTGTTCATCTCTTGAGAGAGCAATGATAAATATTCCCAAAGTGTGTGTCCCAAAGATTTCTTCTCTTTCTGAAGGTATTTATATGGCTATGCTTTTATGAAGAATCATAGAGTGAAAAGTACCTCTAGGCCCCAGAGGTGATTCTTTTCAGTTTGGAACGGAATATTCTGTGCTTATATTTCCTTTTGTATATTAGTTTTGTGCCATCTTGCTGAGAAATAGTTCTGTTTTTGATGGAAGAGTAATGCCTGACTGCATATTGCTGCAGCATATTCTTCCATTATATGGAATTAATTGCTCTTTTCTAACATTTCACTATGAGCATGGCTGCACTCCAACTATCTGCCTGCAGAAAAAGTAGCCAGGAAATGAAAACCTTTAGCTACTTGTAATTCAGACCAAATGCTGGCCATTCACAAATTCGCTTGTTCAGGTCTCTGGTGGGATGTGGTGTGGAGGTGATGGAGAGTGCTTGATGCCAGCTTGGATTTTGTTTGCAGGAGGCCGGGTGCTGCAGATCGCGCGGGCCCGCGCGGGGGACGCCGGCAGATACGCGTGTGTGGCGGTCAACGAGGCGGGGCAGGACTCCATCCACTACGATGTCCGAGTGCTCTGTGAGCTTCCCTTCTCCTCTGAGTGCCAAAAAGGGCTTCTGTGCAAAATAACCAACCATTATAGTCCAGGAGTCCCTAGTGTTTTTGATGTTTATTTGTAACTGTGACATTCATGTGTTTAGGGTGCTAGAGTTGTACAGCTGTACAGAGTTGTGTGAACAGACTGTTGATGTTCTTAGCTCCACGTGTGTAGGTTGTTGTTATAGGAGCTTAGTTGTGTTACAGCTCTCACCATTCCCCAGAAAGAAAAGCACAGGTAAAACCCCAGGTTTTATCTTGGTATATCTTGTTCTTGCTTCAGCTTCCCATTGAGAATTATGACCAATACTTTTCTCTCTTTATTTTGGCCATCATTTTCCACAATACTTGCAGAACACCTGGAGCCTGAAGGGAACTGAGGATTTAGATTAATGAATGTTTGCACAACCATTTGGATGACCTTTTGTGTCTGTTGATGTACTCAACATTTTAGCCTTGGGAAACACTTCTTTGCCTCCATGGTGGTGTTATACCACTGAAAATACCGATTTATTGTTACAAAGGGGTCCTGCCTTGGAAATAATCTTTTGTTTTGATGGCAAAGAACACAGTGGAATAATTGGAAGATGGGTTTTTAACTCTCCTTCTCTCTGTGTGCTGTGAATAAGTGTAGTTCTGCTGCAGTCCTTGGAGTTGGGCTGAGTTGTTCCAGCTGAACTACTCATGGGATGGCTTTGTCTTTCACTGGGATTCACTGGAGGTTTCACTCCTTCCTCCTGCAAGCCCAGTCTAATCCCAGAACCACCTGAGAGGTGCTGAGTGTGTGTTCTTCTCACCTTTGCTCCTTGCAGCTCCCCCATCCATCAGTGGGGCTGATGGGGACCTGTCAGAGGAGGTGACCGTGCTGGTGAGCAAGGAGGCAGCCATGGATTGCATTCCCAGTGGGAGCCCTTCCCCAAGGATCACCTGGCAGAAGGATGGCCAGCTCCTGGCAGAGGATGAGAAACACACATTTCTGTCCAATGGAAGGAGGTTACAGGTAGTGTAACCTTTCTGATAGTGGAAAAACTGATTTTTGTCTGGTTTTGCTGAGTAGGAAATATTTTCTTTCTTTTACAAGGTGCTGTAAACGTAAGGAGTTTTTGTCCTTTGTTCCTGTCCCTCACCTGCAGCTTCTCACTCCCATGTAGTTCCTCAGATCCAGCTATTTGTGGGTTCATGCTATGAACTGCATCTGTTGAAATCACTTGCTTTTAAATATTATAGAATTTTTTTGAGAAAATAGTGAAAATAGTGTATTATGAAGAATTTCCCTTCTCATTGATGAATGAAATTGAATAAAACTATGAAAACATAGAGCTGGGCTTAATCTCCACTTGCTTCTTTGGCAGTGAGTTGTCTATATATTAGCTCCAAAACCATGTTTTGTCTTTTTTTGTCTTAGATTTTGAATTCCCAAATAACAGATACTGGCAGGTACGTCTGCATTGCAGAAAACATAGCTGGAAGTGCCAAGAAATATTTTAACCTCAATGTTCATGGTGAGTACTGTCATCCATAACTTCTGTCTTCTATCAAATGCTGGTTCAGCTTGCATGTGTTATTTTTAGTAGAGTGCTCAGACCCCCTCAACTTCATTCAAGGGAGTCCTACTGGGTGTGATGGAGATTCTGAGAGACCAGAACTCAAATATCAGTTTGAAGTACCTTGACAACATATGGCTCCTCATACCATGTGGCTTTAGCTCCTCATACATGTTCCAGAAAGGTGGGAATCATTATTGAGGGGGAGACTGGTGTGGTGGCTGTGTTTGCCTGGTTGGGGTTGCTGAGCCCTGGAATCATGAATTATGAGCAGGTTGGATTATAGCCTGTTTTGATACATTCAGAAAACACATTTTTTCAAAGAAAACGATAGAAAGCGTTAAACAAAGATACACAGCTTGTAAAAGCTTGGTTTTTAGAAGTGTGCCCTTTGAGATTCCTTTCTGTTCTCTATTTTTGTTTTCTTGTGGAGTTACAATAGAGCTAAAATAAATGTTGGCTCTAAGCATCAGAAGTCTAAGACAAATATGATCAAGGTGTTTTTCATAAAACAGTCTCCACTACCTTCCCTTCCCTCTCCTGATAACTTCAGAAAATCAAGACATCTCTAATTAACATTTCAGACTAAACCCAGACTTTCCCTTCTATTTCTGCCCACTTTCAGCTTTCCATCCTGAAGAGAAAAGAAGCATCATTCCCTCTAATTCTTCTGCACCATTCCATGTTTTAACCTGACAAGGAATACTGGCAGCTACATTTTTTTTCTTCTTTATCTGATAGAAAACAAGGGCTGTCCTTTCTCCCACCTAAAGACAGTACCAGCATCCCAGGAATGTAAGGAGTTAGCTTATTTCACACAAAATAATTGCATTTTTCCTCTGCGAATTTACCTACTACATGGCACAGATTTTTAGCACTTCTTGCTACTCAGTGCATTTAGCCAAAAATAGTGTTGTCGTGGGAAGAATTTGCCCTGGAGTTGTTCTCTGAGAAGTTATTTTCTGGACAGACAGTGGAGTCTGTCCAGATTTCCTGATGTGTGAGTTTTGCTTCTAAATCAAAATATTCCACTTTTCCTGACATTTGTGTATAAATTTAACCTTCTGTCTTAAAAATATTTGGTTTTAGTGACTATGGCTAAATACTATTCTCTTAAAAGAAATATTTGTATGAAGTTTCAATTCTACCTCAACGGTATTACCAACTGAGGTCTGTTATTCTTAATGCATTTTAATTTGGAAAATTAGAGTGTAGCTGGTCAGGAAAAGACCACACTGGGTGAAGCACTAAGGAAAATGCATTATCAGAAAGCAGGAGGATCTGTGTTTTGTCAGTGTCAAAAAAAAAAGACTATTTCCCAGCATTTTTATTTCTTTCTAATAGAGCTAGTCTCATAAATTTAAATAAAATACTAAAGATGATGCTCTTTATTAAATTGAAAAATTCACTTCTGGTCTCCAAGGTGAGGTAATAAAACTAATACAACACCTTTTAAAACATAGGAAATAAGCACCCAGATTTAAAAAGTAGGGAAATAATAGGTAATTTTCAGGCTGAGGGCTATATTTGAGACTGTGACTGTTTCTTTATGCACATACAGATACATTTGCATATGCAGATTACCTGTGGTAGATTTGTGGGTATTTTTTGCTGCAGAAATTGAAATCACCCACTGACACAATTTAAGTAAATTTCATTAAAGGCAGCTGAAATTCGCCCCTGTACATTAAATTACCCATTGCCAATAATCCTATCTGTGGAAAAGAAACTGTAAAAGTAAATATAAATAACTATTAAATGTCATCAGATCAGAATTCTCCGCTTGCTCTAGTGAACCCTTTTATCCTCTTTATCAGGGAAGTATTCTTCAGTTATTCTAAGCTGAAAAATATGGACTGAATTCCCCATTTACTTGGACTGGTCTTGTTTGTGCAATGCCCAGAGGAGCCATAAACTTGCCTTAATGACTGTTTTGTGTCACTCAAGTGGCAGCAAACAGCTGGAGCATTTCAGGGGGAGATGGGCCAAAATACTTCAACGTTTCTGTCTTTGAAGAGGAGGAGTCCATGTGTTCTTTGGAATGATTTTTCCACACAATAAAGCCAAGAACATGCTTTTGCTTTCTTCTTCAGTGTTTTATATATCCCCACTGCAAAAACATGGCAACTAGAGCTTGGGGGTTATTAAAAGGAAGAGATTTACAGGTCTTTCATTCTAAATTGTTCTTGTAGAAAGGTCACATGTCAAAGTATTCATGATTTAAAAATTCTGGGACTTGTAAGCTTAAGGAATGCACCCCTTGGAGCAATGCTGCATGCCAGGATTTTCCAGTGCTTAGCTCACTGCTAAGCAACAGGTTTGTCTGATTGATGGAACAACTCTGAACTGTGTTGGGAGGAATAAGTTTGGAGTCTCTGTAGGTGGAAAATGGACTGTTCCAGAGAGAACAGGTGCAGTGAGGAATCAGGAAGAAGTGGTAGTAATCCTACATATCCTGACAGTGGGAATTTGCTGTCCTGCTTCACGCAGCAAATGTCCATGAGCAGTGTTAGAAAATTGGCAGTGCATTATCAGGATCTTGTGTGGGTTCATTAGCCCTCCCAAGCCGCTAGCACAGAAGGACTGCAAATGAAATAACTGGCATTGTTGTGAAGTACAGGAACAGGAATGACCATCAGATTCGTTTCAGTCATATTTCCAGATGCATCCAAAAAGCAATGGATCCATTCATAGGATGTGAAAGATTTTTGCAACCTGGCCCTTTGGCAAAATGCAGTAATTCTGCTTTATTGTAGTAAATCAAGATCTTGTGGGAAATCCTTTGCTGATATAGTGATAGATGCTATTAATGTATTTTTCTCTCCACAGTTTCTCCAAGTGTTGTTGGAACTAACCCTGAGAACCTGACCGTGGTGGTGAATAATTTAATCTCTCTGACTTGTGAGGTCACGGGCTTTCCACCTCCTGATCTCAGCTGGCTCAAGAATGGAAAGCCTATCAGTTCAAATTCCAACACTTTTATTGTGCCTGGTGAGGAATCTCAGCTATTCTGCAGCCTTCAGGCTCAGCTTCTGTCTGTTTTGTCTTGATAGGGCCCATGGCCACTCTTCGTGGGGCACAGTGCCTGTGCTCAGCCTGTTGCACCTGTAATTCTAAACCAGCCTTTGGGATTGACATAATCACCACAGAGCAAATCTCCAACCTTCTCTTCTCACTCCAGGTGCTCGGATGCTGCAGATTCCCCGAGCCAAGCTGTCAGATGGTGGAGAATACACTTGTACTGCCAGGAACCAAGCTGGGGAAAGTCAGAAGAGGAGCTTCCTAACTGTCCTTGGTTTGTGTTTTACTGTTTTCTGAAATAATATCTCTTGCTTGGAAAGTGTGGGGAGGCTTATCTGCTTTATTGGGTTGTTTCAACAAAATGCAGAACTGAGTGTGGGCTCCTTCCCCAGTGCCCCCGAGCATCAAGGCCCAGGGGGGAGCATCGGTGACAGTGCTGAATGTGCGAGTGGGCACCCCGGTGACCCTGGACTGCGAGTCCAATGCCATCCCAGCCCCGGTCATCACCTGGTACAAGAACAGCCGCATCATTCCCGACTCTGCCGCCGTGGAGGTCCTGGCAGACGGGCAGACCCTGCGGATTAAGGCTGCAGAGGTGGGCCAGGCAGGGGGGAGGCTGCATCTGCCACTGCCAAGCAATTACTTCAGTCTTTCATGGTGTATTTTACTTGCTGTATATGGGAGATATGTTTCCTGGAGGCTTTTCATCCTGTGATAAGCACTTTGAGATGGCAGAGGCACAGGTTGTTAATGTCTCTAAACTGTAGCATTAAGATAAGAATCCCTAATGATTTCTTTTAAAACTTGTTTTTATTTCAGGTTTCTGACACAGGACAGTATGTGTGCAAAGCCATAAATATTGCAGGACGAGATGATAAAAATTTCCATCTCAATGTTTATGGTGAGCACCCTCTGCATCGTCTACAATAGTTATTGTAATAGCATAGTTATTGTAATAGCATAAGGGCAATTCAAAATCAGTTTACATAACATTCTTACTGGTTCCATTCAATTCACAGTTCCTCCAAGTATAGAAGGCCCTGAGCAAGAGCTGGTCAGTGAATCCATCAGTAATCCTGTCACCTTTGTGTGTGATACTACTGGAATTCCTCCACCTACATTACTGTGGCTTAAGAATGGAAAACCAATAGGTAACATTGTCTCATGCTTTTCACTCGTCTTTTTCCCCTCTTTGAAGCACCACTTTGCTGTTTGCTGTCTGTTTGTGTTTCTTCATTTGTCTCTAGAGAGCCTCTTATGAGAACTGATTGGAATCTTTGTTTTGAAACTTTGATGGAGCAATTTCTCCCAAAAGAGATGTTTGCTCCCGTATCTGCTGGTTTGGAATGATGACTTGTTTATGTATTTTAGAAAACTTGGATTCTCTTGAAGTTCATATTTTATCTGGTGGAAGCAAGCTTCAGATTGCTCGCTCTCAGCTCCTGGACAGTGGCACCTACACGTGTATTGCCTCCAATCCAGAGGGGAAAGCTCAGAAAACCTACGTGCTTTCCATCCAAGGTAAGGAATGGGGGAGGATGCAGGGAGCAGAACCGGTTGAACATTGGGTTAATGTGACACTGCCTGTGCTGGGGACACTGAGATCACATAACCACGTAGAAAAGTGGAGAATTTGGACTGTTAGTTTTGTAACCAGAGAGGAGAGTAGTTGGAGAATTAAATACTTCTGGTTCAAGATTTGCATGGAAAAGAATATCCTTAAGCCCTGACTGTGGAACTTGAACAGAGTTATGCAGGTTGTATATGTCTGCTGCTGGTCACATCCTTTCATCCTCTCTCTGTTGAGCCTTGCTTGGCTGCAGAGCAGCATGCGGAGATAGATTCAGGAGCAGTGGTACCTATTGTGCCATGGGAGGAGTTAGCAAAGACCTACTGCCAGAATTTCCTTAGGAATATTTCCCCCACCTCCAATGACATTGTTATGGAGTTGTCTCCTCCCTCGCTGTGAGTCACCCTTACTCTGCAACTGTTGTGTTTTCCTCTGTTCCTAATGACTCATCCCCATTAATTGCACTGGTGTACCCCTGCTTGTCTGTTTTTCCCCAAGTTTGGGAATGGAATGTGAAGCTGGTTGTTTGATCAAATGTGTCTGAAATTGCTTGAAATGCTCAGGACTTATTAGTGGGACTGACAGTCTTGACTTCATGGATAGCAATACTGTCATCCTTGTTCCTTGGGAATGCAGGCTAGAAATGGCTTTGATTAGGATGGAATTAGCATGGATGTTCACAGGGCTATGATGATGTTTGTCACAGAATCCTAGACTGGTTTGGGCTTGGAAGGGACCTTAAAGCCCATCCAGTGCAACCTGCTGCCATGGGCAGGGACACCTCCCACTATCCCAGGTTTCTCCAAGCCCTGTCTAACCTGGCCTTGGACAGCCAGGGGTCCAGGGGCAGCCACAGCTGCTGAGAACCTGCCCCAGGTGCTGCGCTAAAGTGCTGGTGCTCAGGAGCTACTGCAGTGTGGCTGTTTCTAGTTCAGGTCGCATTTCTTGCTGCTGAATCTCTTCCCTCATGGTGCATTTCCAGTTCCTCCCAGCATTGCTGGCTCTGAGATGCCGAGCGAGGTTGGTGTCCTCCTGGGAGAGAGTGTCCAGCTGCTCTGCAATGCCACTGGAGTGCCCACCCCAGATGTGCAGTGGCTGAAGGATGGAAAAACAGTTGTCAGTGATGATTTACAAAGAATAAGGCAAGAAAAATAAGCAGACACTACATTCTCTTTTATAATTTTAAGGGCTCTAAGGAGGGAATGTGAGGAGAGCCTGAACTGGAGCTTAGCTAGGTTAAGAACATAATCTCCCTTCTTAGCTTCTATAAATCAAGTATAATTTGTTTCATTTTTTAAATTTTAATTTTCTTAACAGAGATAAGTGTATGATATTTATGTCTTTCCTAGTTACAAATTCCATAAAAGTTCATCAGCTTCATGAAAGTTTATTAAGGTAATTTAGTTCCTTTGGAAGGGAAAGCTCTGAGGCATGGAACCATTTTACTTGATGCTTTTCATTATGGGTCCTTCAAAAGCCTGGCTGGAATTGAATTTTAAAACATAGTTAAACAGGACAGCTCTAGGAAAAACTTCTTATCCTATCTCTAAGAAAAATATTTTGCACAACACAATGATTCTCTCATCAAGCTCCCAGGAGGATAGAAGTAGTTACTGAAATCTCCAGATCAGACTGTTTATTTGCCAGGTCAGAGGAGCACTAAACAAACTCACTGTGCTTTGTAATGGTCCTTGTAGAGTTACTCCAGATGGCAGCACATTAAACATCTCCAGAGCTCTCACCTCAGACACAGGAAAATACACCTGTGTGGCTACTAACCCTGCAGGAGAGGAGGACAGGATTTTCAACCTGAATGTATATGGTGAGTTCTGCCAGATGTGAGACCCAAGTCTCACATAATCCTATCCTTGGGAGTGCTCCCAAGGGAGAGCCCAGAGAGGGATGCCTGTCTGCAGTGGAATCCTGCATGCACATGTTTCCAATTGCCTGTGCTGTAGATATTACACAGGATAATTTATCAATGACAAAAAGGGTTGAAATTGCTGGTAAATGTGCTTTGGGATAAACAGGAATTAATTCTTCAGTGGATTTCATAATAGAGGGATTCTGCTTGTGGTGATTTTTTATTTCTTGTGGTGAAGAATATATTTAGGCTGATTTCCTGTGACACTGCTGTTTTGTTTCATTATCTTCCCTAATTCCAATCAAAGCACATCAGCTAAGAGCAGAGTGGTATGAAGGGAACTGATAGTTAAAGGTCCCAAGAGTTTAAAAGTGAGGGAGTGTTGGAGGAAATTGGACAGTTTTGCATCCAGTGGTTAGTGAGTGTAACCCTTTAATAGCATATAGAGTGGCTATTTTAACTTGTGGAAAATGTGGTCATTAAGTACAGTGGAGGGGAGAGGGGAGAGTTCTTCACAGACAGGGTTTCACCACGGGGTAGGTGTCTGTCCCACTTACACAGACTTGGAGCCAGTGGGAACACAGTCATGAGCACAGCACTAAGTGATGACCTTTGGTATCATAAAAATCCACAGCACATCTTTTTGGGACAGAATGGCTCTGCACAACAGCAGAGTTTGTGCTCAGGTTTGTACTGCTTGAAGTTCAAGCAATAACTGACTTAAAGGTCTTATTGGTGTCACTGTCACAGTGAGTGATGGGATCCTAACTGAGCCAGCACCTGGAGATGCACCTGGCTGGGCTTCATTATGTGGTGAACCCCCAAGGCCATGGCTTTAAATTAACCTGTAACCCCAAAGAGCCCCAGAGCTCTTGGTCATCATCCAGAATACTCACCTAGACATTTTGAACTTTCTCTGTTTGAGAATGAAGTCAGCAGATGCATCCAGACATCAATAAATTAACTTTCCTCCTCTGTGATTTCACTGTATTTAAGATTTATTGAAGGCCATGAGTTTGAGTCTGGCCCTGGGTTCAGCCCTACCCTTTCTGCACTGTCCTTTTCTCCCCAGGAACTTCAGGCCCTGAGCTCTGTATTGCTTGCAGCAGACTGGAAAATCAAAGAGAATTCTACTGTCATTGTACAGTACCTCTGATTTGAAATATATAAAAGGATGATTCTTAGTGCTCAGTATTATTGTCTGAGGATTTACTATACAAAAAATGGGATCCTCTTACTGAGTTGCCAGTGGGGGATGAGGGGCACAATTTCCTGCAAGGTGGAATGGTTTCAAGAGCCTGTTTTAATACATTCCTTTCCATCATCTACAAAATGCAGTTCCTCCAACGATAGCCAATAGTAAAGATGAAGCAGAGGAGCTCACTGCCCTTTTGGACACCTCCCTAAATATTGAATGTGCTGCTGCTGGGATCCCCCCACCACAGCTCCACTGGCTGAAGAATGGCCTTCCTCTGTCCGTCTCCTCCCAGATCAAGCTCCTCTCAGCTGGGCAGATCCTCAGGTTGTTTTTCTTTTCTTTTAACTAGATGGCTTTCTGTTCTTTCTTGCAGTATCAGCATAATTCTGCTGTATTTTTGGAAGCAAGAGTAAAATTTGATCCGAACCATGCTATAATAAAGGTATTCCATGTTCCATGTATTCCATTTACAGCTTGCTGTAATTGTTTTTTCCTTAGACTTGCCCGAGTGCAGATATCTGATACTGGAGTGTACACTTGTGTAGCATCTAACAGGGCTGGAGTGCACAACAAACATTACAACTTGCAAGTTTTGGGTGAGTGTGTCTGAATTTTTTTGTTTGTTTTAAAAAAAGTTTTATGTAAAGAATCTTATTTCTTGATTCATTAACCTACTCATTGGTTTTCTTTCTCACCAATAACTTATTGCAAACAGCCACAAGTGTATCTTAGAGATTATCACTGGGGAAATACTATTTTTCAAAGTGTTGGGGTTTTTATAAATGGAAAGTGTTTAAACCATAGAAAAGTCCTTACTTGAATTGTCACACATAACCATAAAATCACAGGTGGGTTGGAAGGGATCTTAGAGCTCATCTAGTTCCAGCTCCCATAATGTGTCACAAGGTTTTTTTAGGAAGAATAATATTTAATTTGTAACGAAATTTTAGCACAGGAATCTTAAGTGGGGAAGAGCAGAAGGGCAGCTGTTCCAGCTGTGCTGTGCCCTGAATACCCATGTGCTGTATGTGACAGAGCTCTGTCCCTATGTCCTTGTCCTGTGTGTGACTGAGCTCTGTCCCTATGTCCTTGTCCTGTGTGTGACTGAGCTCTGTCCCTGCAGTGTCCCTGTCCCGTGTGTGACAGAGCTCTGTCCCTGTAGTGTCCCTGTCCCGTGTGTGACTGAGCTCTGTCCCTGCAGTGTCCCTGTCCTGTGTGTGACTCAGCTCTGTCCCTGCAGTGCTGCCCAGCCTGGACAATGCGGGGGGCACGGAGGAGGTGCTGGTGCTGCGGGGTGGTGCGGCTGCCCTGGGCTGTGTGAGCAATGGCTCCCCTGTCCCCGACGTGTCGTGGCTCAAGGACGGTGTCCCCCTGCGCGCCGGGGCTCGCCTGAGCTCCAGCAGGCGCGGGATGGTGCTGCAGGTGCTGCGGGCAGAGCCTGTGGACACGGGCAGATACACCTGCGTGGCCTCCAACGCCGCTGGGCAGAGCAGCAAGCACTTCGACCTGACGGTGCTGGGTGAGTGTTCACCTCTCAGCATGAGCAGGGGCATGCACTTAAAACACCTCCAGGGATAAGGAGTATTTTCATAGGCTCACAGAATCCCAGAGAGGTTTGAGTTGGGAGGGACCTTAAAGGCCATCCAGTCCTACTTCTGCCATGGGCAGGGCCAATCCCCATCTAACCTGATCATTTCAATAAATTATATATGAGAAAATAAGGAAATGAAAGACACCTAAAGATGTTTGAATGTGCAATACACTATGCATTTCCCAAGTACTGAAATGTGCTATAATTCATATAATTATATGCTATAAATTAATAACTTTTCTTAACAGAAATTCAGCTTGACAGGAAGATGCACAGCTGAAAGCACAACAGTTAAAAAGCTGATAAATATATTTGCTGAAGTTATATAATGTTTTATCTGCTTTTTAAAAAACATTTTATAAATAATAATTCTAAATCATAGAATATTCCAATTAATAGACAGAGTCGGATAGAAATCACCTGAGTTCCTCAGTGAGTGCATGATACAGTCAGAAATAATTTAATGCAGGCTAATTCTAATGCAGTCTAATTCTACAGACTCTATCCACAAGATCATGTTTCAGTCAGTTTTTACAGGTGTTTTGAGTCCATAAAGAACTGGAACGTTTTTCCTTCTGCAGAGCCACCTCATATCAATGGTTCAGACGAACCCGAAGAGCTCTCTGTCATTGTTAACAACCCACTGGAGCTTCTCTGCATCTCCTCTGGCATCCCAGTGCCCAAAATCTCATGGATGAAGGATGGGCGCCCACTGCTGCAGACTGACAATATTCACATACTGGGAGAAGCCATCCGAATAGCCAGTGCTCAGGTAGAGTGTTTGTTTCAAAATTGGCTCAGTTCTGCAATCCCTAATATAGTTCCTGCCTTAGCACCATCCTCAGAAGTGTCCTAAAAACCCCTAAAATTCACCCACCTGCATTTGTGGTTAGAGAAGGGTCCAGGTCAAACAACCTTTAATAACCTGCATCAATAAACTAAGGCTGGATCCAGCTATGGATGCCCAGATGAAGTTCCCCAGACAGAAGTGGGATAGGGCCTGGGATTGATTGCTGCTTGTTTTTAAAACAAACACTTCTGGGCTGTACAGTGAGGAATTTATGGGAAAGAGAAACCAAAAAGATGTTAATGACTGTGTGCACAAAAGGATTTCCTCAGTACCCAAACCTGAGCTTCCCTTAGATGGATCCCTATAGCCAGTTCCATCTTTAGTGCTGGACACATTATCCAGAGAGATTTTATAGAGTCCTGCAACTCCTGAGCCATCTCTGAGCAGCCCCATCAAAGTGAAATAAAGATATATTCAACAAATTCATTACTTTCTTTCCAGGCATTCTGTGTCTCCTGTGCTTGTGTTCAAGTGCTGCCTGTTGTATGTTGTTACCATGTTTGTATTTCTTGGTTTTGTTGAATTTTTCCCATAATTTGGAGTTTCTGCTGAAGTTGTTCCTGTGTTACCAGGTGGAGGACACAGGAAGATACACATGTTTAGCATCTAGCCTGGCAGGAGATGATGACAAGGAATATTTAGTACGAGTGCATGGTAAGCTTAATTTAGGGGAAAAAAAATCCTCAAAGTGTAACTGCTAAGGTACATGTCAGCATCTCATTTAACAAACACATATTCCTAAAGATTAAATATTCTGTGATATTACACCATAGGATCATAATTAATGTTTCTAACTAAGGATGGTTATTCTGAATGGGATACATAATTAGAAGGGAAGTTCTACCAGATTTATGTTACAATGCCAAGTCTTATTTTGAATATCCAGGAAGGTCACAGATATCACTATTTGGTTGGAGCAAGTTTGTTGTTCACACTAGAGAGATGTGAAATATACTGATATATATATTCAGCACGGATATTGAGAGGAAGAACTAATTAACGATACCACAGCTTTGCATTTATTTTAAACTTGAGATAAATAGAAATTTTCAATGAGTAGTTTCCTTGATGGTTCATATGTGTGGTGTTGATTTTGTTCTGGTTTTTGCCCCAGTCCCCCCCAACATCGCTGGTACCGGAGGGCCCCAGGAGCTGACGGTGCTGCAGAACAGCCAGATTATTCTGGAGTGCAGGTCGGATGCTGTGCCTCCTCCCACCATCTCGTGGCTGAAGAATGGAGAGCTGCTGGAGGTACTGAGGTTCCAGCCTTTGTGCTGGCCTTTTGCTGCAGGTGTCACAACAGTGCTCGAGGTCTCTTGCTCTGCTCACTCCCCCTCAGCCCGAGTTACATGCCTGGAACTCAGAGCAGCTGGGTAGCCCCAGTGCTGCTGCAGTCAGCCCCAAATGAGCCCCCAGAGCCAGCGGGCATGTGAAGTGGCCATCCCGCTGTTACTTGTTCTTTTTTCCTTTAGGGGGATCCCTTGCTCTTCCTGGATCCTCTGAGCAATGCTAGAAGCCTTCGGTAAACTCCTGAATGGCTTCCCAGGAAAGGTAGCTGAGACAAGACTGCACTCTATATTTCCTTTGGCTATATTATGCATCCTCCTACTCTAGTAGCATTTAGAAAGGAATTGAAGTTCTTTAAAAGAAAATGGGTCATCTAATCACCAGGTTTTGTACCAAGTACATCTTTCCCACTCAGAATTCCATAGTGCCATGGCAAGACAGGAGAGTCTTTGCTGGTCAAGAGACAGTTAGCAAAATGAGGATGGTTTATACAGAAAGAATTTTTTCCTTCCCATCCATGGGACCACTCACAAAACAGATCCTTTTCAACTGAACATTAAGGTTCAGTTATTAATTGAATTTAATTAAAGTTTTTCTCTCAACCTTTGTTCATTAATAAGGAGGAAGCAAACACAGATTATGAATTGTCTCCCTTAACTGTGATCCATCACTAAATCTTCACCCAAGTTTCTGCTTGTTTGCTTTCCTCTTGACATGTCATTCCTCAGACTCTTCCTCTGTGGTAGATTTAGAAGAATTACATAGTACTGGAAGAAGGACGTGGTGAGTGAACGTGTCTTACAGAGTGCTGCTAGGGACCATGCTCTTAATATAGCCCAGGAACCAGCTGAAAACAAATTTAACAGAACCATTCTACTTCTGGACAGTTTATTCTCTAATTAGGTGGTGGGGTTTTTTAATAAAAACAAGATTGAACAAGGCTTGGAAATAAAGTATATGAATGCTTTTTGCCTTAGCCTTCATTGGAAAGCTTGTGTTTGAAAAGCAGTGCTTAGGGAACATAAACCATGAAAAGTAGTTACTGTTAAAAATATTCACCAGAAAACAAAAGCAGAGGAACACTGTGTCAGTCAGAGGTGCTCAGCTGGTTACCTGAGAATTATCTTTGCACTGATAGTTCTCTTCCTGCCTCATGAACTCATGTCAGAATGTGAGGGCTGAAGCTTCTTGGGACTTCAAAGCCCATCCAGTGTCACCCTCTGCCATGGGCAGGGACACCTTCCATTATCCCAGGTTGCTCCAAGCCCCATCCAGCCTGGCCTTGGACACTTCCAGGGATCCAGGGGCAGCCGCAGCTTCCCTGTGCCAGGGCCTCACCACCCAGTGTGAGCTCATATTCTAGACATCAGGAGAAATCAGTGTCCTGCCGAATGCTCGTTTGCTTTCTCAACCCCAAAGAAATTAACAGCTGACTAATTCTGAGCAGCTGGAAATGACTGTCCTTGGGTGTGGGAAGAGAGGTGAGGAGCTCCTTAGCAAATCATCCTCCTTGCCTGGAAAAGTGGAGGTGTCATAGTGACAAGAGAGAGCTGGAGAAAGGCAAGTTCTCAGCCTGCAATGTTATTTCAATTTAAATATCACTGATTTTGTGAAGCAGCCTTGTTGTGGGGATTGTAATTCCTCCCACTTTTGTTGTCTTCCACTGGGGAGATTTTGAGGTGAGGCCTGCCCTAGTACATCTCTGTGTGCTGAGTGATGGAATTGTGCAGCACCACCTTCTCTGGCAGCAGATCTATGGAAAGATCTGGCCTCCAGAAGTGCACATTGAGGATTAAGAAAATAATAGGAGCCACCTGGCTTTTTTCAAGCACTAAAAGAGTTGCTGACTTTGTATTTTTTTTCCAACATGAGTTTTCTGGCTTACTTTGAGTAGAGCCTAAGGATTAAGGATTCATCCCGTATCTTCTGTTATCTCCACGTGTCTGTTTAGAAACCATCACACAGGTTGCTTCTCAACAGGAAATGCCAGTGATTGCCCAAAATCTGTCAATAACCCATGCTGGTAGTGAATTGTGTCACCTGAGAGCTCCAGCCCTGCACTGCAGCCTTGGAGCTGATGCCTGGTGTGAGAGCAGAGAGTACCAGGGTGCTAGTGCAGAGCACTCTGGGGTGCCCTTCTTAGATCCTTTAACCAGAGGAGTAGATGGGATGTCAGCTTTCAGTTCCATCCAGAGGGTGGGTAGCACATACTGGAAAAGCTAGGTTTGTGCTTTTTTTCCTGATGATTTTTATCCAGTCAGGTCTCCGAGCCCTGATGTTGCTGATGTTGCTGTTAGTGATTGATGCAGACACAACCCAGGCTGGGTGTGGTAAAACTCTCACTGAACTGGCTCCTGGCCAGGGGCTGTGGAGTCACTGCAGGGCTGGGAAGAGGGGAAGCCTGTGCCCAGAAATGCTGGCTGGTAAACTCCTGGCTGGTAAACTGAGCTGGCTAAGCCTGTGCTGCCTCCCAGCTGAGCCAGACTGTGGTGCTGGAAAAACAGTGCAGAGAAACTTCAATTTCTTCACCTGTAGTGTGCATAGATAACAAGATATATTAAAATAATCACGTGCTATTGGGTGCCCCTTTCCATAAAAACTCCAAAGCCCTTTGGCTCTGTAACAGCTGCCTCCTTCAGGCACAAGCCTCAGTAGGGGTTTCAATAGAGAACCAGTAAGCAATGCTAAGTTTTAAAAGCTTTCTTTACCCTTTTCTCTTCAGGGATGTAAAGGCAGCAGTGAGTTCAGTGCCTGGTTTATTGGTGCCCTTCTCTCCTGGCTTTTATTGCTGTGCAGTGGAAGGATGTTCTGTGCTCAGGAGAGGCCAGCAGTGAAGCTCTAAGCCCCTGCCTGTGTCTGTGTGTGCCTGCAGGGAGGCCCCCGGCTGCGGATCCTGTCCAGCGGGAGGTACCTGCAGATCAACAACGCCGAGCTGGGTGACAGCGCCAGATACACCTGTGTGGCCAGGAACGTGGCAGGGGAAACCACCAGGGAGTTCCTGCTGGCAGTGCACGGTAACATGGAGCAGGCTCAGGCAGCTTGGGCTTTTCTTGCAGGAATTCAGGCAGCAGTGACTGAGGATTTGTGGTCTCTTTCCAGCTGTGTGTTGGTCACTCAGGCCATGCCCAAACTGTGGGGCTATGTGCATGGCCTCATGTCCCACTGCTAAGCCCACAGCTGGCCCCCAGACTAAGGGACCTGCTGGGCACTTGCCATGGCTCACTCCCCATCCAGCTGTGCTTTCTGTAAGCTGAGGCTGCATCCAGCCATCATCTGACATGGAGTCAGGATGCATCCAGAGTGAACACCACCCATATCCAGGACTGATAAATGCTCTTGGACAAACCCAGAGCAATTCTTTGGAGCATTTGACTGGCACCCTGGGGACAAAGTTTCATAGCTGGCTTGACAGGTTACTTGAGAGCTGTGGCAGTTTCTCTGTGCCTGGAGAGGACATGGTTTGAGGGGCCCTAAACTTGATACTTGTCCTGTGCTACCATAGCCCTGAGCTCCATTTAAAACCTTTTTATTTTCTCACCTCTAATCTGATGAGGAGCTATTCTGCTCTCATACTCAGGTGACTGGAAGGAACTTTTCCCCCTTTTTCTATTCTGTTTCCAGCCCAGTCACTTGGACCCTGCCTTATACTGTGCCCCCAGTGACTGGCCTTGCCTGGTCCAGCTAAAGTCCTTTTTTCTTCTTAGTGTGTAATCAGGAAGCAAGGATAGCCCCACAGCCTTAACTTGCTGAATTCCATGTGATAACTCCCACTGTTTTAGCTCAGTGATGTCTTTTGCAGTAACTTGCAGAGCTGACGTCTGCAGTACATTTCAGCCAAACTTTCTTTCTCTTTCCCTGCTGCACCTTGGCAATTACTATCACCCAGAATGGTAAGAAACTTGTTCCTGTCTTTGCAGAACCCAAACCTGCTGCTGCACCTCTGCTCATGTGTTCAGTTTCAAGCATTGCAGTGTAGAGTTACTTCCTTTGTATCATCAGCAATTCTCCCTTGCAGTGGCTCCCACGATCCAGAGCAGCCCCCAGACCGCCAGGGTGCACATCAACACCTCTGCCCTGCTGGAGTGTGCTGCAGAAGGAGTCCCAACCCCCAGGATCACCTGGAGGAAGGATGGAGCTGTTTTAACTGGAAACAATTCCAGGTATTGCCCAGAATTTAGCATAAATATTTTTCATTGCTACTTAAGAATGTGTTTATTACAGAAATTTAACAAAACTTGGACATTAAATTGTTCTAGAGAAAAGTAGCAGCACCAAAGGTTTCACCTTTTGGTTGTTAAGACAGATTAAAAAACTCCTTTGGCAACCAAATGTAGTAATAATTATTCTGACATTAGAGATTTTGAAAAATAAATGTGAAAGATCTTTAGCTATTTATATAAACACAGAGCTTTGGGATGAAGCTAAGCAATTTCATGCAGTCCTAAAGCTATTTTGTATTTTCTAATACATGAAGCTTTTAATGCATATTGTAATACCAACCTCTATTATAGTGAGTGGTTTCTGTCTTCTGACTGTTTTATAAGGAAGTAGTTTGGCATTTTCTAGCAAAA
This sequence comes from Toxostoma redivivum, assembly GCA_013397375.1. Lineage (NCBI taxonomy): Eukaryota > Metazoa > Chordata > Aves > Passeriformes > Mimidae > Toxostoma > Toxostoma redivivum. The sequence continues at coordinate 301,838 of VXBI01001042.1, forward strand.
ATAAGGAATGAGCAAATAATAAGAAATGAGCAAATAATAAGGAATTCTGTTATATTGCAAAGAAAAAGTACAGGCATTCATTAGAAATGAGCAAATAATAAGGAATTCTGTTATATTGCAAAGAAAAAGTACAGGCATTCATTAAGTTTTTTTTAGGTTAAATGAGAAACCATAACAAAGGGGATTGGCTGTTTTCTGTAAATCCAGTATAATTTATGTGAAATGACCATGTCAACCAGATTTCATAATTTCTTTGGGAAATGGATGTGCTGGGAAAGAGTGAAATAAGTGAGAAAACTCTGTGCCCCAATTAACTCATGCTTCAATTAGGCTGTTGGTTGTGTCCCCTGAGTCATCTCTTCCTCTGCACTGCCAGGGTGCCCAGCTGAGGGGTAGCGGGCAGCAGCGTTTGCTCTGTTGCAGGTATGCAGTGCTGGAGGATGGGTCCCTGCACATCCCCTGGGCACAGGTGGCTGACACGGGCAGATACGTGTGCATGGCCACCAACGCTGCGGGCAGCGAGCGCCGGCGCATCGACCTGCGCGTCCTCGGTAAAGCTCGGGGCTGCCGTGACTCCACTGGCGGCAGGTTTCTTCTGCCAGAGGCAGTTTCAGTTTAGCCCCTTGCTAGCTGCTCTGGTTTAAAGAAAAAGGGAGAAATGTATGTGTGTATATATATATAATTATTCTAAGTAATTAGACTTTGTTTGTCCTTAGTTCCTCCAACTATTGCTCCTGGGCAGACGAATATCACAGTTACCGTAAATATGCAAACCACTTTGCCTTGTGAAGCCACTGGAATTCCCAGACCAGCAATTAGCTGGAAAAAGGATGGGCATCTGCTTATTGTTGACCAGAACCAGAATACATACAGGTGAGAGGTGTTTTCTTTTTCACTGTGGGTCTCAAGTTTTCAGAGATGATTTTGGCACTTGAAAAATCTATCTGTGCTTGAACACTACCTTGTCTAGCCAGCAAATTCAGTGGGCTGATTACCTGAGAAGGAAAGAAGTATTTCAATGGCTTTTACTTTCTTTTTTCTTTGTTCAGACTTCTGTCTTCAGGTTCCTTAGTAATCATTTCTCCCACTGTGGATGACACTGCTGTCTATGAGTGCTCTGTGTCAAATGATGCAGGAGAAGATCAAAGGGCAATTGATCTCACTGTTCAAGGTAGAGGGGATATTGCTGTTACATGTGTGTGGTACCCAGAACTTCTTTGGGATGTTCCAATGTTGAGATGAGATTTTTATTTCTTTCCTCTTTGATACTGATATTCATAAGTCTCTGCTATTTCCAAGAATTTATAGCAAATGAATGTGGGCAAGTAACCTTCGCCCTGCTCTTGATTTTCAGTGCCCCCATCCATAGCAGATGAAGCCACAGAGCTCCTGGTAACAAAGCTGTCTCCAGTTGTGGTTTCCTGCACTGCCTCTGGTGTTCCTGTCCCCTCAGTTCATTGGACCAAAAACGGCATCAAGTTGCTTCCCAGAGGAGATGGCTACAGAATTCTCTCTTCAGGTAATGTGCTGCAGGAAATCAGTGCAACCAGGCACATCCATTAAGTAATGAATTACAGAAATGCAAATAGTCCCCCAAAGATCCCCCTTCTGATGGCTTGGAATGAAATGAGGGATGCTGTAAGTGAGCACCTGTGCCTTGAGGATGCTCTGCACGTTGTGGTGCTCTCTGTGTCCCAGGAGCTGTGGAGATCCCCTCTGCTCAGCTGGCCCATGGGGGCAGGTACACCTGCGTGGCCCGGAATGCTGCAGGCTCTGCCCACAGGCACGTCACTCTGCAAGTGCAGGGTAAGCTGGAGGCTGATGAGCAAGACTGTTCTGGCAGCCAGCATTGCTACTTCAACCTGCTCAGGTTGTACAATTTTTGTGCTCTTCTTTATTTTCTTAGCCTTCAATGTTATGCTTTTCCCTTTTTTTTTCATTCCACAGAGCCACCCATGATCCAGGCCCAGCCAGGGGCTTTGGATGTCATTGTGAACAATCCCATTGTGCTGCCCTGTGAGACCACGGGCACTCCTCAGCCCGTGATCACATGGCAGAAGGAGGGCATCAACATCATCACCACAGGTATCTCCCAAAACCTGGGACCCTGCCTGCCCTCATGACACAGACACCCATTTTCTTTTCTGTAACTTGGGTTTCTCCTCTCTGTTCATTTAAAACTGAACACCAAGCCAGAAGTGTCGTACTTTGATTATATTTGTTTTAGGGAACAGTTATATGGTCCAGCCAAGTGGCAATTTGCAGATTGCCAGAGCAGCTGTGGAAGATGCTGGCACTTACATGTGTGTTGCTCAGAATCCAGCTGGCACTGCTCTGGGGAAGATCAAGCTGAAAGTTCAAGGTAAATCACCTTTTAAACTCCTTCTCTTGGTCCAAACATAATTCTGAGCAATAGAAAGGGACCTAGTGCTTTCCTTACACTGCTTTGATCACAGTTTGATATGATGCTGAACAGAGCCCAGAAGGTTTATTCCCTTTAGTTCAATGTCTACTTTACGGTATACTTTTAGAATTATTTTCACTAAGAACTAAGGTGTTCCTTGCTTCTTACAGCATCTAATTCTTTGTTCCTCCTAGTTCCTCCCATTATCAAGTCCCACGTGGAGGAATATGTTGTTGCCGTTGATCAGTCTGTCACTCTGCAGTGTGAGGCTGAAGGCTACCCTGGGCCAGAGATCAGCTGGCATAAGGATGGGCAGCAGATAACAGAGTCCATGCAGAGGAGAATTCTGAGCACAGGAGCTCTGCAGATCCTGTTTGTGCAGCCTGAGGACAGCGGCCGCTACACCTGCACAGCGGCAAATCCCGCGGGATCCGGCACCTCCAGCATGGAGCTCGCTGTGCTCGGTAAGGAACTCTTCCTGTGAGGATGGGGGCACTACAACGGCTGGTCCAGACAGGCTGAGGACTTTCCATCCCTGGAAGTGTCCAAGGCCAGGTTGGATGGGGCTTGGAGCAACCTGGGATAGTCAGAGGTCTGCCTGTGCACGACAGGGGGTTGGAATGAGATAGGCTCTAAGGTCTGTTCCGACCCAAACCATCCAGTGAGTCCATGATAAGTGGGATTGTAGGGAAATGATGTATGTTACCAGTGTTACTCCACAAAGAGTAAGGAGCTAGGGACGTACAGGGAGAAGTCCAGGAAAATTGTGCTACTTAATATAGGGTATTAAGTTGTAGTATTGGCTAGTTGCTTGAATTTCATTGATGGAGATGGACAATCCAGAAGGTGCAGGCAAGGATTTTCTTCCAGTGTTGTGCCTAGATAATACCCAGAGGAAATGTTTTTAATGACCTCCCCACAGTTCCACCCAGGATCCGCAGCACAGATACGGAGTACACGGTTACGGAGAGCTCCCAGGCTATTCTGTCCTGTGTGGCTGAGGGAATCCCAGCACCAACGATTAACTGGAGGAAGGACAACACGCTGTTAAGAGACACAGTGGGAAAATACCAGACTGTGCCTGGTGGAGACCTCATTTTGGACAATGTCGTGGTAAATTCCCTAAATCTAAGCTATTACTGGACACATTTGGCAGTGATAAGATCCACTTCTGGGTTAGTCATTGTTTTATTTTAAGTTCTTATTCTTAATGTTCCAAAATCATTATAAAAGTTCTGGTTTCCACTGGGGAGTAAAATCTATGAAGAATTTGTAGTGGTAAATCTTCAGGAAGGGTAGTAGTCCTCCTTCAGATTTAGTGAAGTCGAAAAGCTCATCTGAACATTTCTGCTGAATGCTTGTTCCAAGCCTTTCAAGATTCTCTTACTGATACAAGTGGTGTGTGCTGTAGGATATATCCCAGCTGAAATTTCCCCACCATGTTTCCTTTCAGCCAGAAGACTCTGGCAGTTACACCTGCACTGCCACCAACGCTGGTGGGGAGGACACACACACGGTCACCCTGACAGTTCATGTGCTCCCAGCTTTCACTGAACTGCCTGGAGATGTAGCCTTGACCAAAGGAGAACAGCTCCGGTTAACCTGCAAAGCAACTGGGATACCTGTCCCCAGAATAATGTGGACCTTTAACAACAACATCATTCCAGGTGGGTCCCTGATGGTCATTTGGCTGCAGACCTATTTCCCCTGTGCAGCATTGCAGTTTAGGGCAGGGAAGAAGAAAACTCTAGCTGGAATAAACTTTTAGTGATTGTATAAGGAATATCTTTAGTGTTATGCAATCATGTAATTAAACTGCTTCTGAGACAAAGCTGTAAGGAAGGAATTAAAGGAATTAAAAAGTGGTCTCCCTTCTGTAGCCAGTAATATAGCACATTAAAAACATTCATATCTGATGATACTTACTCAGCATCCAGCAACTGATGCTTGAAATTACAGGGCAGCTGAAGTGAGTAGGTGCATGTGGGCAAATGTCACAGCAGTGACTTCTTGTGCATTCCTGGAGTGTCTCAGGGATGCACAAGACCCCACAGCTACGCTGCTGAGAGTGCACAGATCCAAACACTTCTGTGAGCTGTGTACGTTTCAGTCCCTGGAATGACCCTTTCCCTGATCTCCCTCCAGCACAGTATGACAATGTCAATGGGCACAGCGAGCTGCTCATCGAGAGGGTGTCCAAGGAGGACTCTGGGACCTACGTGTGCTCTGCAGAGAACACAGTGGGCTCCATCAAGGCCATTGGCTTCGTGTATGTCAAAGGTACATGAAATTCAGCAGTTGTGGTTGTTGCTGGACAGCTTCATGTAGCCCCTGGTTTGAATAGTGGAGTTGGAATGGGATGGGTGGGAAGGGAACTTACAGCCCATCCAGTCCCAACCCCTGTCATGGGCAGGGACACCTTCCACTAGCCCAGGTTGCTCCAAGCCCCATCCAACCTGAGCTTGGACAGTTCCAGGGATCCAGGGACAGCCACAGCTTCTCTTGGCATCCTGGGCCAGGGCTTCACCACCCTCACAGGGAAGAATTTATTCCTAATATCCAATTTGAATCTGCCTGCTGTCAGTTTCAAGCCATTCCCCCCAGTATTTAATACCTTGCTGATGGCCAAATGGGAAAAATCCAAACAGGTTGAAATTCCCCCTTCAGAAAGTCAGAGGTGAGTGATCCCTGCCAGTGGTTCTCATTAGGGACATTTTATTTTGGCTCTGCTATTTCTCTGCCATCCCTTGTTTTTTCAGAGCCTCCAGTTTTCAAAGGGGATTATCACTCCAGCCGAATTGAGCCCTTGGGTGGCAATGCCATGTTGAATTGTGAAGTCAGGGGAGATCCCCCTCCAACCATCCAGTGGAGCAGAAAAGGAGTGGGAGTTCAGATTAGCAAAAGGATCCGCCAGCTTGTCAATGGTTCCCTTGCTATCTATGGCACCGTGGTGAGTCCTGCCCCTGTACTATGAGTGTCTGCGTTGAACTTGATTGATAAAGGTATTCCTGATCATACTGGTTTGAAAGAGTCAGGCTAGATATTTATCCTTTTTTGCTTTTATCTTTAACAAATGTTTTAATTCAGACTAGAATTAGATTTGAATTATTGAGGCAAAAATCCCCAGGGGGCCAGAGTTCTCCCTGCTTGTCAGAAGGACTGAATTTACATACTAATTGTTGATGTGTGAGATTCTGGTCATGGCCAGGGACCTTTAAAATGTTAAATGGGAGCTTTGCTTCTGACCTTAAGAGAGCCTAGGTTCTACAAGTCAATAGGAAAGATACTGCATTCTCCATGTGCAAATCTCGTATTCCAAATCAAAATTCCTAATCTGAACAGCAAGGCCCCTATTTTTCCCCATGTACTCATGTTTGCATTTTGAATTGGAGTTAAAATTCCCTGCCAGGAAGGGCCCTGTAGACAGAGCCCCTGTTTTGTTCCTCAGAATGAAGATGCTGGTGACTACAAGTGTGTGGCGACCAATGACGTGGGCGTGGTGGAGCGCAGCCTGACACTGACCCTGCAGAGTAAGGCTCAAAGGGAGGCTTAATGCCCCTTAAGGGAGTGAAAACCTGTCCGTGGGGAGGTGCAGGCAGCTCCTGGGGGCGTTTCAGGTTGGGCATGGCATTGGAGGTTTGGACTCATCTCCTCTTCCATGGAGAGCTTGGGTTGAACGGGACTTTAAAGATCACCTGCTGTGGACAGGGACACCTTCCACTGGAGCTGGTTGCTCCTTGAACGCTTCCAGGGATGAGGCAGACAAGAGCTTCTCTGGGCACCTTCCATCATGAATATATGAGAGTCTGATCTAAACTGTGATTGAGGTCAAAGAGGGGGATGTAAAGGGTATTTGAGCCTCATTGTAGAAACCAGTTTGAAATTAACTGAATCACTCTCTGAAAGAGCGTCTTTCTCTTAGTTCACTCAGTACAACTGGAATAAACTAGACTCTCAACTTACATGAAGTGAATCCTAATTCTCATTGATAATATTTTTTTTTGGCAGAAATAATACATTTGAGTTTCTCTTTGCTAGTAGGAGAATTTCTAAACATGCCCTTCCTACTGTAGCCTCAAGCATTGTGGGACTGTTCCTTACCCCTCAGTTTTCTCTGGACATGAATAATAACATCTTCCTGTGGATTTTATGAAAAACAACCCATTTTAGCAATAAAGAAGAGCATATGCTCTTACAGCTGGCCTTAATCTCTGCTTTAGTCCTCAAATTGCTGCTTGTGCAAACCAGCTTTTTGTTGGCATTGTAACGTGTGTCTGGTGGCACTTGGGAACATGATTTAGTGGTGAACATCAGGGTTGATGGTTGGACTTGGTGATCTGAAATGTCTTTTCCAACCTTAAGGATTCTGTGTTTCTATTTTGCTAGTGGGGGATCAGCAATAATAATTTTAGTCAAAGTAAACTGACTTGGGATTTCTCTGTGCTCGCTTAATACTAAATCAATCAAGCCTGTGCCCGTGTGCTGTTGCCCAAAAAACCCTTTCTCTTCCAGGCCCCCCTGTCATCACTGTTGAACCGGTGGGGACCGTGCTGGAAGCTGGTGCCACAGCAGTGCTGGACTGCCAGGCCGGGGGAGAGCCCCCTCCTGCCATCGTCTGGTCGCGCCAGGGACAGCCCGTGCTGGGCGATGACAGAGTGACCCTGCTGCCCAACGGCTCCCTGCGCATCGCCCCGCTGCACAGGGAGGACACCTCTGAGTACGAGTGTGTAGCCAGGAATCTCCTGGGATCCGTCCTCGTCACAGCACCCCTGACTGTGCAGGGTAGGTGCACAAAATGTCGGAGCGCCTTTGAAGCTGGTAGATGACAACGTTGATCTGGATCAAATGTGGTCAAGGTTCATCTTGTCCACATTTTATGGATGAGATGTCTGATCTTATCTTCTTTATAAGCATTAAGTCTAAGGTAAGCCTAGTCTGAAGTGTAAGTGGGATTCTCTTTCATTAAATTTTATTTTATTATACTCATCCAGCTGGGTGAGACAGAGGCGGTGAAGAGTGAAAGACAAAAATTATAGTGAAAGAATCTTGAACCAGATCCTATCCTCAGAGCATGTTATAACTGAACTGTGCCTCTAAAGAAAAGGAGCATATGCAGTAATTGTCTTTGAACTATAGTAAGAGATTTTTTGTACAGTAATGACATAAAGTGGGATGGATTTCCAAGGGTCAGGAGGTGCAGTTTTCACTTCTCTGTGTCGGCCTAAGGGAGCTGTAGGCACAGCAGTGCCCAGCAGCATCCCTGCTCCCACTGCAGTGCACGGAGGGTTCTCCAGCTGGCTGGAATGGCAGGCCTGCAGCGTCACCTGTGGCCAGGGTGTGCAGGAGCGCGTCCGGCAGTGCGACAGCCCCGTGCCAGCCAACGGGGGCCGCGGCTGCCAGGGGCCCCACACCGATCTGCGCAGCTGCCAGCGCCAGCCCTGCCCAGGTACGTGCAGCCACACAGTCACACAGGGGTCTGGGTCGGAGGGAACTTAAAGCCCATCCAGTGCCACCCCCTGCCGTGGCCAGGGACACCTTCCACTATCCCAGGTTGCTCCAAGCCCTGTCCAGCCTGGCCTTGAACACTGCCAGGGATCCAGGGGCAGCCACAGCTTCTATGGGCACCCTGTGCCCAGAGGCCAGGGCCTCCCCACTCTCACAGAGAGTAATTCCTTCCAAACACCTAATCTAAATCTCTCCTCTTTTACTTTAAAACCTTTCCCCTGTGTCCTGTTGCTGTCTGCCCGTCTAAGTCTCCCTCCCTCTATTTTTTAACCCTATTTAAGTGCTGAAAAGCCACAATGAAGTGATACTTTTAATGTGCCTTGCATTAAGTGCCCAAACAATGAACTTTTATCACCATGGATCTTCATGGCAGATTAATTTTTTTAAGTAGTTGTACTTAATTTTTGAAAGAAAGGAAATTTCAATAAATACTGCAAAAACATTGTTTAAGGACAACTGCTTTTCTGATCCTTAGTGGATGGGAGCTGGTCAGAATGGGGGCTGTGGGAAGAGTGTTCAAGAAGCTGTGGCCAAGGGAACAGGACAAGAAGCAGGACCTGCAGTAACCCCCCAGCTCAGCACGGAGGGAAGCCGTGTGAGGGCAGTGCTCTGGAGTCAGTCATGTGCAATCTTAGGCCTTGCCCAGGTAAGAGAAGTATAATTTAAACTTATTTGCATGAGGGACTTCACATACAAGTCTCTGTTTCTCCAAACCCAAATTATTTCAGCTTATTTTTAGTTGTTAATTACTTTTTTATTTTAATTGAATGAGTTCTTGGAAGCAAGAATCACAAAAATAAGTGTAAGAAGTCCCAGCAATTTTTTTACACCAGTAAAAGCATTAAATTTTATTTTAATCTTTTCCAGTACTTGTTACCCACATCCTCACAGCATAATTTCTCTCTACTTTAAACCTATCCTGCAAAGCCAGTTAAAATAAGAAAAGGCCCAAACCACCAACTATTCAAAAGCTATGTAAAAATTATTGTTAATAATTTAAGACTTTATCTGTATATTTTCCTCTGTTGTTACAATTTTTAGCCACATTTGCTCCCAATTATGTGAATGTTCAGGTTTCCTTCCTATCCCATAAGTATATCCCACATTTAATAGGTTGTAGTTTTTTCAGAGCCTTCACCACTGATACATTCCCTTCTGTACAATTTGCAGTGTTTGATTTTTCCATTTTTCCCTGGCTCTGCTGGCACTGTGATGCCAAATGCTCATCCATGGGCCTGAGACTCATTTCTCTAGGTTTTGGCAGGAAAATGCACTCTGGCTGCTGCTCTCTGGAAGCTTTTAGCCAGGCTGCCTTGGCCTTACTCAGGCCTCCATCCTGCCCAGGGAACTGGGGAACTCCAGGTTTGATTAAGCATTCAGTTCTGATGTTCCACAATGGTGGTACGGTGATGTAGTCAAAAACCAGAAAGGAGTCGATCTCTGCTTGTCAAAGTGCTGATTGTTTGGACCACTGCTCATGGCATTTTGTGGGGGATCAGGGATATCTCAGGTGTGTGTTGTGGGCAGTGTGGGGGATCAGGAATATCTCAGGTGTGTGTTGTGGGCAGTGTGGGGGATCAGGAATATGCCAGGGGTCTGTTGTGGGCAGTGTGGGGTATCAGGGATATGCCAGGGGTCTGTGGTGGGCAGTTTTGGTGGATCAGGGATATGCCAGGGGTCTGTTGAGGGCAGTGTACAGACCGGTTGCCGTTGCAGTGGCTGGCGAGTGGAGCCCCTGGGGGCCATGGGGGCCGTGCAGCACCACATGTGGGAAGGGCTCCCAGACACGGCTGCGGCTCTGCACCAGCCCAGCCCCAGCGCACGGCGGGCCCCGCTGCCAGGGCCCTGACGTGCAGCTCCAGCTCTGCTACCGACGGCGCTGCCCAGGTGAGAATTAACTTCTCTTTCCCTTCCCCACTTCTGCTTCCGTTGTGGTTAACACTTTCTGGTTCTAAGAGTCTAATCCCTGAAAAACTCCCCTTCAAGCTTTTTATTATCACTGACTCAGTCACTATTTAGTATCTGCTATAGACCCTACAAATGGGATTTCTTTCCTTGTTGCTTTATCTCACGGAAGCCACATTTTAAATTATTGGTAGTTAAATGATAGGTTTCCTAAATATTTATTTTTAAAAATTTCTTATGTTCTGTTATTTATTTATCCTTTTCTTCCACATTTCAATGCGTGCTTCATGAGAGGATAGGAAAAATCACATTTCTGAAATTGGACTTTTATATTTGCCTGAGTGCAGGGATAATGGAGGGAAATTCCATGGATTGCAGTGTGCAACATGTCAGACTAAGCCTTCTGGCTTCATGCTCCATTTTGCTCTTGCCAGATCCTACACCAAGTCCTCATCAAGATCAAGAAGCAGTAGAAGGGAGAACTGACCTTGTGATGGTGGACTTTAAAGCCCATCTCATTCTCATCTCATCCCTGGCATGAGCAGGGACACCTTCCACTATCCCAGGCTGCTCCAAGCAGCCCTGTCCAGCCTGGCCTTGAACACTGCCAGGGATCCAGGGGCAGACACAGCTTCTTTGGGCACCCTGTGCCAGGTCCTCCCCACCCTCACAGGGAGCAATTCCTTCCCAATATCCCACCTAACCCTGCCCTCTGGCAGTGGGAAGCCACTTCTCCTTGTCCCTGCAGACCTTTGTCCCAAGTCCCTCTCCAGCTCTCCTAAAGCCACTTTAGGCACTGCAAGGGATTCTGACGTCTCCCTGGAGCATCCTTTCTGCAGGTGAACACCCCAAGCTCTCCCAGGCTTGCTCCAGAGGAGAGGGTCTTCAGCCCTGGGAGCAGCTCTGGGCCCTCATCTGGACCCTCTCCAGCATCTCTGTGTTCTTCCTGTGCTTCTGGCCCCAGAGCTGGAGGCAGCTCTGCAGGTGGGGTCTTACACTGGGGGATCAGGGCATGGGGAGTTCTGGTCCCACCTCGCATGAGTTGGGACCAGGGCTAGTCCAGCTCTCATCCACTTGTACCCCAGGTCCCTGGGCAGAAATCCCTGAATAGCAGAGATGCTGTAGAGAATCAGTGACAGCCATGTTCAGTTTTCCCTGATGTAGCACTGCTGTGCTGTGTTATCCTGTAGTCAGAGGCTGTAACTCTCTCCCCAGTGGATGGGAAGTGGTCCCCGTGGAGCAGCTGGAGTGCCTGCAGCATGTCCTGTGGGGGAGGCAGCAGGCAGAGGACACGCCACTGCTCCGACCCAGCCCCACAGTTCGGGGGACACAAGTGTGAGGGAAGTGACATACAAATGGATTTCTGCAACAGTGATCCTTGCCCAGGTAAGTGCTTTCAGTTGGGCTGTTCACCCACTCTCTGGGTTTGGTTCTTTTCTCTTGGGGACAAAAAAAGAAGTTGCTCTCTAACAAAAGTATTGTTCTAGCTTGACTGACTGGTTTTAAACCCCTGAGGAAGATCAAATCTGAGTTACTCTTGCAGTTCATGGCAACTGGGGCCCGTGGAGCAGTTGGGGAACTTGCAGTCGGACATGCAACGGGGGCCAGACAAGGCGGCACCGGAGCTGTGACAACCCACGCCCAGCCAGTGGCGGCAGGGCCTGTGCTGGGGCTGATGTGCAGATCCAGAGGTGCAGCACCGACCTGTGCCCAGGTCAGTGCTCACAACAGCAGCAGGAATGCAGCTTTCCCTGCAGGGCATCAGGGTATATACCACATAAGGAATGTAGACCACCCCCTGAAGTGCCCAAGGCCAGGTTGCATGGGGCTTAGAGCAATCTGGGACAGTGGAAGGTGTAGGGAGTGGGACAGGATGAGCTTTAAGGTCTCTTCCAACCCAAACCAGTCTGGGATTCTGTTTCTGACAGCAAGTGTTCACACCTGCCCATTACAATGATTTTGTTGTCCTTTAAGCTATTCCTTTAGAACCTTGGTTCCTCCAGGAAGGAACTGACTTCAGCATAACTAATGCAGCCTGAAGCATTTAAATTAAAAAATTGCTTTCTTCATTTTTTATTCTGCAGTGGATGGAAACTGGGGGCAGTGGCAACCATGGAACCAGTGCTCTGCTTCCTGTGGAGGAGGAGAGCAGACCCGGGTGCGCCTGTGCAGCAGCCCAGCCCCATTAAATCATGGCCGTCCTTGCCCTGGGGACTCCTCTCAGATATCCAGGTGCAACACCCAAGCGTGTCCTGGTGAGTACAGCCTGCATGCACTGACAGTGTGGTGAAAGCCTGTGGAACTCCTGATTTCACTGGTGCTATCTCTCATCTTGGCCAGTTGACTGAGTAATTTCATTTTTTGGGCTTAAATCTGCCCTGCAGCTGAAGCTCAGTTCTCTCTCCCCTAAAATACCCAACAGCACATATCACATGGGGTTGTGTTTTGCCTCTCCCCCATCCCCTGCATAGGTGGGCCTGCACGTGCCAAGGGCAGCATCATTGGCAATATCAATGACGTGGAATTTGGGATTGCTTTCCTGAACGCCACAGTAACTGACAGCCCAGACTTTGACACCAGAATGATACAGGCAAAGATCACCAATGTCCCTCGGACCCTTGGTAGGCCTCCTTGACTTTTATCAATTTTTTCTCTGAATACACCAATACCTATCATCTTCTAGTTTAAATCTGAAGGATTGCACTAGTTCTAGGTCTTTATATTCAGCTGCTGTGCACATGGGTCTGTGATGAGATCAAAGTTTCCTGATTTTCTGTGGTGTTTCCTTCAGGCCCAGCGATGAGAAAGCTCGTTTCCATACTCAGCCCTGTTTATTGGACAACTGCCAAAGAAATTGGGGAAGCAATGAATGGGTTTACACTCACTGATGCTGTCTTCAAGAGAGAAACTCAAGTGGAGTTTGCAACTGGTGAGTTCCCTGGGATAGACCAGCTCTTTCTGTGTCCAGTAAGCCAGATAGACAGCAGAGGACCATTGCTGAAATTTGGGTCTTGTGTTCACACTAGTATTTTTGGACTGACCGTGGCCTTCTGAGGCTTTATTCCACCTTTCAGAGCTGTAGTTTGAAATGTGTCATGTTTTTTCTCATGGGCATGGTACACCTTACAAAATATAAGTATAAATAAATGGTCAAGGGACTCTAGTTTTGATTGTATGTGGCTGTTGGGAGTCTGTGTTTGGAGTATGTGATAAATCAGTCTGCTGTTAAACTGCCAGGTGAGATCCTGCGCATGACGCACGTTGCCCGGGGCCTGGACGCGGAGGGGGCCCTGCTGCTGGATGTTGTTGTGAGTGGCCACATGCTGCAGCTCCAGTCAGTGGCTGATGTCAGTGTCAAGGTAAAGCTGCTTCAGGTACCACCCCTGCTCCCATGCATCTGTACTTCTCTCACCCAGAGGAAAGCAGGAAACACTGAGTTCTGAAAAGTGCTGTACTGTATGTGACTTCTTTTGCGCCTGGTTGAACTGATGATGCTGATATTGCTTTTGAAAGCAGAAAGTTCTCATGAGAAGGGTGGGTGTTGGTCTCTCAAGGGTTTGAGATGTTGGCAAGTAGTTGAGGAGGGTCTTCAGTGCAGTTATTGATGGCTGGCATGTCAGTGTTTCTTTGGGCAGAGCTAGAAAGGTGCATCTTTAACCTTTCTGACTCAGTAATTAGTAGCAGGTAACAGTATTTTACTCTATTAATACCACCATGCAATAAATATACCTGAAGTTGTTGATATTTTGGAAAATTGCAATATGTAGTACATCCAATATTTATACCCCTGTTCAGTGGCAGAATTTGTCTCTATGACTTATTTATTTAGCACATTTGTCAGCATCTGACTTTGAATAAAAGCCAAATATTTAGAACCTCAAAAGTTTGTTATTGAGGAGTAAGATATTTTTTAGAAATCTTCTGCTGTGGCTTCCATCATCAGGATCCTCAGTATATCAGTCTGTATCTTTTTTATAGACCAGGTAGTGTAAGATTCAGCAGTTAAACTAAGAGCAAAAAGGACCTGTGTGTGTGCAATACCCTTTGTTCAGCAGTTAAGATAAGCCCCTTTCCCTCAACACATCTCACAGCTCTGAAGTACAGGCCCAGGGGGTGCTGGTGTGGGAGCAGCTGATGGCCAGGGTTCTGTTGCAGGATTACACAGAGGACTACATCCAGATGGGCCCTGGGCAGCTGCATGCACACTCCACACGCCTCTTCACGGCAGATGGAGTCAGTGTTCCCTACACATGGAACCACACCATCACCTACGACTCCACCAAGGGCAGGATGCCCTTCCTGGTGCAAACACTGCGAGCTGCCTCCATCACAACAGAGTACAACCCGCTGGAGGAGGCTGTGGCTTTCACAATCCAGGCTTCCATTGCAAAAGGTACTGTTCTAGGCCTTCCCAGAAATCAAACAATGGGGAAAGAGTATATTCTCTTCCTAGAATTTATTGAGTCACCCATAGTCTCAGAAGGAAATTTGGTGGAACTTGGATAGCTTTAGTGTAGATCCCAAGACTTAAAAGTCTTGTTTGATGTACCTGTAAATGAACTATTGGTTAGCATTGCTAACTGCTGGCTTATATGAACCTGAGTCACCAAAGGGGACTGCCATGGATTTATGTGAGCAGATTTTCCTTTGAGAAACACTAATAAATGAGCAAACTGGTCTGTAACTTTTTTAAAATCTATTTGGGCTTTTTTTTTTTACGTAGTAGGGAAATTATTCTGGTTTGGAAGTAAATTAGGCAGAGAGATTGCCTGTTTCAGTCTTTCTTTTCAGTAACAACATTCTAAATTAAATAAAGTAAGGTTTTTGACACTTGCCAGACTAGGGACTCACTGTACAATCTGGAAACCAAATATATTTTTTTTCTAATTTAAAGAGAGATCTGATAAAAGGGAGTCTCCAAGTCAAGATACGTATGTGATTAGGTCTGGCTAAGCCTTTACTGAACTTACATTTATTTCCTCCAACAATTAAGATACTGGTGTTTGGGAATTTTTAAATTTTGTTTTTTAAATTTCAGTTTTCAAGCAGCCAAAACCCTCTGTCCTTTGAGGAGTCTTTCCCTGAGTTTTCCATTGCACTGTGTAGTAGTACACAGTAGTGTTCTTCTACAGTGACCTCCTAAGATTTGTGACATGGTGATTTGTTTGGTTTGGGTCTCTTGTCCTTCTTTTAGTGAAGTGAAACTGAATGGTCTTTATTCTTTCAATAAGAAACTTTCCAGGATGCATTAGGCTGGGATGGATCTTGCAGCTCACTCTGAGGGGACCCCCACACACCTGTTCAAAGTTATTCAAAACCAGCACAAGCCATGCAATACTGACTTTTAGTGCCAAAGTAGAAAAACTACTAAAGGCTGCATTTTAAAGTTTCTGTTTTGATGTTGAAATATAATAAATATTGTAAAATTGCTGGGCTCCAATTCTTACTTTAAAGTAATGAAATAGCCATATGTTTATCCACAAGTGACATGTGCTTCCTTTATCATACAGGGGATCGGAGTAACCAGTGCCCTGCAGGGTTTGCTTTGGATTCATCTGGGCCTTATTGCTCAGGTAATGACTGACACAGCTGGGTGTAACCATGGAGTCCTGGAGTGCTTTGGGTGGGAAGGGGCCTTTCCACCCCTGCCATGGGCAGGGATGCCTTCCAGTAGCCCAGGTTGCTCCAAGCCCCATCCAACCTGGCCTTGGATACTTCCGGGGATCCAGGAGCCCCAGCTTCTCTGGGCACCCCACCCTCACAGGGAAAAATTCCTTCCCAATATCCCATTTAACCCTGCCCTCTGGCAGTGGGAAGCCATTCCCTGTGTCCTGTCCCTTCAGGCCCTTGTCCCAAGTCCCTCTCCAGCTCTCCTAGAGCTGCTTTAGACACTGGAAGGGGCTTTAAATTTTCCATGAAGCCTTCCTTTCTCCAGGTGAACACCCCAGTTCTCCCAGCCTGTTTCCAGCCCTGGGTGCATCTCCATGGCATCTGCTGGACCTGCTCTAAGACCTGGTCCATGTCCAGCTTGTGCTGAGGGCTTCAGAGCTGGACACATTATAAAACCAGCAGAACCTATGTCCCCTTTATTTAGAGTTCAAAGTATGCACTTCAGAAAGTGTGAATTATCCTTGCTAAAAGGGTGTGGATCCAAGGGCAGTTGAAGACATTATTTCTGTCCTCACCTATAATATGAGTAGTTCCCAGACAGCTTTTAAATCAGCACCTCAGGTACATCTGGAGGACACTGAGCCTCAGGCTCTGCTGAGCCTGCGGAGCAATGAAGGACTTAGGTAACCTATGTGGAGGAAAGGATGAGTGTTGGCACCTCAGACAAGAGCCCATGTGTTCCTGCTTGGGGGATGGAGGTGGAGAAAAGCACGAGTGCCCTGGCTGTCTCTCTAGAATTGGGGTTGTTTTAGGGAGAAATCATCTGAGATGATTTTATGGGCTTATTTCATTACTTCTTGAAAGGTAATGAAATGCCAAATGAAGGGAATTGCTAGATCTGGTTTTGCCCTGTGGGCTTTACGAGTTGCATCCCTCTGAGGAAGGATAAGATTAGAATAGTTTCTTGGGAAGTCTCACTGGTTTTTCAAAAATTTTCTTCTTCCAGATGAAGATGAATGTGCTGTGGGAAATCCTTGTTCCCACACCTGTCACAATGCCGTGGGATCGTACTACTGCTCCTGTCCCAAAGGCCTCACCATCTCTGCTGATGGCAGAACATGTCAAGGTAAGAAAGGTGCTGCTAGGGACAGCTTGGATAAAAATGCCCCTTAGATAATTTAAGCCCGTAAAATGCCTTAAGAGGCACTTAAATTGCTAAGGAGAGGTTTTATTTGGGCCATTTTCTCATTATAAGAACACAATTTACTGGTGGTATTCTAATGATTTCATCGCTGAATGTATTTGCAGTGAGACATTTCTAGTTGCTCGTGCTGAGGGCACTGGTTAGTGCGTGCCCCGTGCTGGCTGTGCAGGCTTTGCAGCTCGTTTCCCGTTGCAGACATCGATGAGTGTGCGCTGGGCGGGCACAGCTGCCACACGGGGCAGGACTGCGAGAACCTGCCCGGCTCCTTCCGCTGCGTGCTCCGCTGCGGGAGCGGCTTCCGCAGGACACCCGACGGCTTCGGCTGCCAAGGTACACACGGGCTGCAGCTCGGGGGTCGTCAGCTCTGTGCAACTGACACTCGCTTTAGAGAACCGTCTCCAAGTACCTGCCTATACATTTTCAGTCCTAAGGTTGTGGATTTTTGGGGGTTTGGTTTTTCTATAGGCTTACTTCATTTTTTAATCTTTTGCTTCTTCTGTCTTTAGAAATAAATCAGGGAAGAACTTAGCTTTCTTGGGTTTGCATCCCATGTGCATTTTCTTGTACAAAGATGGGAGAGCAGCAAACACTCCTGAGCAGAACTCAGCCA
This sequence comes from Toxostoma redivivum, assembly GCA_013397375.1. Taxonomy (NCBI): domain Eukaryota; kingdom Metazoa; phylum Chordata; class Aves; order Passeriformes; family Mimidae; genus Toxostoma; species Toxostoma redivivum. The sequence goes on from VXBI01001042.1 coordinate 319,076, forward strand.
AACCCTGCTCAGGTAATGCCCTCGGGGCAACTCCCAACCCTGGTGTCAAGGATTTGTGTTGTTCTGCAGACATTAACGAGTGTCAAGAGTCCAACTCCTGCCATCAGCGTTGCTTCAATACCATAGGAAGTTTCCACTGTGGCTGTGACCCAGGATTCCAACTGAAGGGCAGAAAATGCGTGGGTAGGGATGAAGTTCTGAATATCCATTCCCTCTTTCCAACAGACAAAGTTCAACATTTCTTTGTTGCTCTATTTTCTTACGAAAGAAAATGCTGCTATGGATGATACACTTGATGTACATTTTGAAATCTGTCAAGCAGTACTGAAAGCCAGAGGCAGTAAGAATTGGGCTGGCTGATCCATGTGCATGAAATGATCCAATGTGTGGACACAGGGTAATTTCATTGCATAATTGAGTCCAATCCTGCCTTTTTTTTTTTTGTTGGCTTTTGTTTGAATAAGATGTCAATGAGTGCAGGCAGAATGTATGCAGGCCTGATCAGCTCTGCAAGAACACCCGTGGTGGCTATAAGTGCATTGATCTGTGTCCTAGTGGAATGACCAAAGCAGAGAATGGGACTTGCATTGGTGAGTAGGAGCATTAATGCATTGTGTGGTTATGGGAAGCACAAGGACAATGATGATGTTTATTTTTTTAAATAATCCTGAAGATTGTCCATCTCCAGTTTTTAATATTTGCACATACTAAAGCACCAACTTGTTTTCACTTATGGAACATCTGTATTTAACTTTTTTGTAGTTGGTATGAAAAAGCAGATGTATCTCTAGTTTTCTACGTTCTTAAGCAAGAACACTAAGATTTCCCTTGGTATCTTTTCTGTGCTGGCACCTTGATTTCTCTCAGTTATTTATTGACTGAAATGTTTTGCTCTGTGCATGCATGATTTCATAAGAGTTTGGCTCAGGAGCTCTCAATCAAGATCACAGGAAGGGTTTTAAACACAACTGATGTTTTGCTGGTAGCAAAGCTTTTGTTCCAATGGAATCATGGGATGATTCGGGCTGGAAGGGACCTTAAAAATCACCTATTTCTACTCCTTGCTGTGGGCAAGAACACCATCCACTATCCCGGGTTGCTCCAAGCCCCATCCAGCCTGTGCTAGGACACCAGGGATGGAGCAGCCAGAGTAAGGATGTTGCAGAGCTGTGACTGTTCCTTGCTGTGTGCTGCAGATGTTGACGAGTGCCGGTCGGGGTCGCACCAGTGCCGCTACAACCAGCTGTGTGAGAACACGCGCGGCAGCTACCGCTGCGTGTGCCCGCGAGGATTCCGCGCCCAGGGCGCGGCCAGGCCCTGCGTGGGTAAGCTGCCACTTGGTTCTCGCACACCTTTGCTCTGCTTTTGCCTGGCTTTCTGCTGCAGCACACCAGCAGCGCTATCCCTGTTGAAGACCATGCTGTAGAGACAAGTTTGCTCTGCATTTCCAAGTTGCCTATCTAAAACTGCTCCATTCTAAACAAACAGTCAGAGCTAAATGGTTCCAAACAGAGACTGGTTTGGGGCCGTACTTTGACAACAAAGTGTAAGAGGGTTTCAGAGCACTGATGGATGGATGTGGCAAGTGACGACTCCACAGGAAGGCTTCAGTTATAAAAATCAGGTGGGGCTTGCTGATGTGCCCTGACTTGCCCTGGCTCACCCCTGAAGACAGTGACACAGGGAGTCATGTGGGTTCCTCTAGGGAGCACACCCCCAGGAACTGCAAGAGGCCAAGAACTGAGTTTGACTCCTGAGCATCGCAAATACACCTATCTGCTCATCAGGACTGCCAGGGATGTTCCCCGGCAGGCAGAGCACAGGGACCTGATCTGCATTTCTCCCTCAGTGGTCCCCTCCTGGCATGGGTGGTTCCTAGCAGGAAAGCAGTAGAATCCTTGACACTCACAGGAATGCCAACCATGCAGTCACTCCCTGTGCCATCTTGGCATAAAGCCATGCAGGGTTTTCTTGCATGTCACTGGAGCTCTGATGTGGGGAGCAAGAAAGTTTAATGTGGGGGGCCAGGGCAAGTGGATAAGCACTTCTCCTGGCATTTAAGAGACTTCAGGAAGGCAGTAGGATCACTTAGAATCACCTTTACTACATTTATGTTGAATATTTAAAATGTAAGAGCTGACCTGCCCTGATAATGAGGATTTCTGAATGTGGGTACATGACACCAAATGAGGTTGGTTTCTCTTGCTGTTACGTATCATGTCAGAAAAGCATTCCTTCCTGATGATCTCTTCAAGATTAGCTTTCCTAAGTAATATTTTTTTCTTATTTTTTTAACAACCTAAGATTTTGGACTGTCAAAAGACAGGAATGTCTAGGATTTTTTAAAAGATTAATTTGCACTAAGAAGTGTTAGGCTGTAGACCAAGATACTACTTTCACCACCTGCCTGTGTACTGAAATAAAACCAATCCCAGACTCCTAACTTGTATTTAAGCCATTTAAACATCTTTAAAAAGCCAGGTAAAGTCTAGGACTATAGGTTTTCACAAAACACCAGCAGCCTTAAAGCTGCCTTCTGACCAAGGGCCACTAAAAGCTCCCTCCTAAAGTATTTTTATCCTTTGAATTTTTATGTTCCTAAAAATATATTTAAAATACTGATTCATCCAAAATATTAGTTGTGTTAATAAAATTCAGTTTTTATTGTCATTGTTGACAGTGAGCACAGGGAGGAGTTGAAAAGTAAGTAGGGCCCAGCCTGAAAGAGAAGTGAATTTTGCTCCTGCCTGAATTTTGTGCCATTTTTACCCTGGGTAAAGCCCTTTGTGCCACAATTTCCTTTTTTGTTTGTTGGACAGGGATAAGATGCTCCTTTGGGACCCCCACAGAGCTTTGTCTGCCCATTTACAGCATTTCTGGTAGCTATGTTGTTTTCTCTCCTTTCCTCATAGGTGGAAGGGCTTTGCTAAAAGTTGCTGTAATGCAGATTACACATGCAAGGCTATCTAGAATATAAAGTTAGGCACTGTTTTTCAAATTACAGAAAGCGTGAAAATGTAGTTATTTCAATTTCAAAGTAATTTTACCCTGTTCTTGTAAATATTAGAGTTCCCATGCCTCAGTAGCCTCTTCTCACAGAGGCAGCCTGGAACCAGCGCTGGTGACTCCCTGCAGTCAGTTCTGCTTGTATTGCATGGGCTGCTCTTGCAAAAGAAATTGCTCTAATTTTTGCCTGTTGTCTTTCATAATTTCTATGATAATCTTCTATTGCTTATCCACAACTTGTTCCAAGGACATTGGTTGTCATAAAGATGTCAGTGTTAGTTTATTTTAGGCAGGTGCAGAATGAAAATTTCAGCACTTGAATGCAAAGGAAATAATAAGTTTTTGTTTTACATTTCTATGAAAAAGAAATTTTTCATCTTAAGCACATACTGAGTTAATACACTTAAAATTCAGATTAGTTGTCATACTTAAAGTGAAATTCTCATTTGTAAGACCTGAAAATTCTACCCTAAGGATAATTCCACAAATATGTGAAGTTTCAGTTGTGTGTTTGCCAAATAACAGCTGGCAAATATTGTAACACTCTGCAGTTACTACTTCTGAATTTCCAACTCTTAAAGCATTTAATTATTAATATCCCTAAATTGTTTAAAACCTTAAATGTATCAAATATTAACCACGTCATTAAAAAGCAGCCTAATGTTCTACTATATTTCTGACAGTATTGATTTTTAAATACTATTCTCATGAATTTGTGGCTTGGGGAATTACAAGCTGTGTTCAAAAGCCTGTTCATAGGGAATTCAAATGAAACTGTAACAACACAGGCTTAATGCCATTTTTACAATACTAATTGAAAGAATACACACTACTAGGAAATAATTAAACTATTATTGAGTCACCATTAAGATCCTCTTTAATTTCTAGTAGGAGAATGTTTATAATAGATGTCAATTATAGATCTGCTGTGATGTATGTCAATAGCAGTATTTTTATTTCTAGTCATTGCAGAGTTGCTTGGAATTAAAAGACTTTTGTCTTTTTCTGGTGAAGAAATACTAAGTTTGAAAAGAAATAGAGTATGTGTTAAATTTCCAGCTGAGCCTGAAGTAACTTGATAAAAACTATAGAAAATTTATTTCTGGTAGTGTCAAGAGACTGTGGGAGAAGGTCCTGCAGTCTCAAGAGTACTCATAGTTACTTGGAGGTAATGACACTCAGCATGTTTGACCCTCAAGGCCTTTACCATACTTTGTATGCTCAGCACTGAGTTTTGATTTAAGGATGGATATTTACTGCTGGGGTGGCTCAAATAGCTTTGGACTTCAATTTAAACAACTAAAAAGACATTGCTTAGGAAAGCAAAAATAATCCTATTTATTTTAATGTCCAAAAGTGAATTAATAGGTACTCTTAAGTCTCCAACCTGTCACAGCTGGAATGACCAATAGCAGCATCAAAAGTTAGAACATACCCAACCTCTTGCCTCTGCAGCCTTGAAACACGTTCTTGAGCCCAGTGCTCCATCCCTGGAAGTGTCCAAGGCCAGGCTGAGTGGGAAGCAGCCTGGGATAGTGGAAGATGTCCCTGCCCATGGCAGGGGGTGGCACTGGATGGGCTGTAAGGTCCCTCCAACCCAAAGCATTTCATGATTCCTATGATTCCCCCAACACAAGGCACAATAATCACATCAGAGCCTGTTGTGCTTCCATTAGTGTGGGGTGTAAGGAATTTCTAGCACTGTACTTGTCTGGAATGCTCTGTGTTAAGCATCATCTTTTGAAGAAGGACCCAGCAGCTTCTTTCACTCATTTGTGGAGCACTTAAGGAAAAAAAGACAATTACTAAGAGAGTATTGAGCAGCTGATGCTGAAATGAGGCTTCAGCAGGGCTCCTGTCCCAGTGAGCACAGTCACATCAGCCTGTGGGAGAATTAAGGTCTCTTACAGTCCAGGACAGTGGATCCTGCCTGCTTGGCCTAGTGTTCTCCATGTTTTACTGCCTCCAAACCTTGCTTTTATGTCTTCAGCTTGTTCCTGAGACTAAGTATGTGTGTGTATATATACGTATAGTTATGTGTTGTTGTTTGTTTGTTTTCTCTCCTTTCCACATGGTTTGGGGCTCTGGATCATGTCACATGAGCAGACATTAATGAATGTGAACAAGTGCCTAAACCCTGTGCACTTCACTGCACCAACACCCCCGGCAGCTTCAAGTGTTTCTGTCTACCTGGGCAACAGTTACTAGGTGATGGGAAATCTTGCGCTGGATTGGAGAGGGTGCCAAATTCGGATGCTTATTACAGTAGCTATAACTATGCTCAATTCTCCCCTGGGAGACACAACCAGCAACTGCAGCACTATTACAGGCACTCCTCAAATCTCTACAGCTCCTTCTCAGAGTATAGGAACAGCAGAATACCCTTCTCCAGGACTAGAAGGAACCTTAGAGAAACTTGTCCTGAAGGCTATGAGGCAAGAAATGCCAGATGTGTAGGTAAATGTCAGTCCTATCTATGCAACTCTGTTTTGGGCCTTATTCTTAGGTTACTGTGTGATATATACCAGGGGCTGAGGGTTTATGGTGCTGGGGCTGCATTTTCTATTACCCTGGTCAATATTCAGAGGGTTCTGCATGTTCTGGTCTCAGCTGTCTTGGCTCACATTGTAGCAAAAGTGTTCTCAAACCTCCTTATAACCTCTTGTTTTAATTGTGCTGCTTATTACTTGTTTGCAAAGTATTTACCTCTGTTACTCTCTCTCCTGATCACGGTAGCTCACCTTGGTGAATTTTCTGACACTTCAAAAACCACCAGTAGTCCCAGTCTAGTCACAGCGCCTCTTTCAGACTCCCATTGGCAGCAGTAATCTGTGTCAGAAAGGTTTGGAATAAACATTTTAGAATCAATCACACTGGGGTCAGTGCCAGCACTACCACAGGACTGTCAGTCACTCCACATGGGCAACAGGCACAGAAGCTTTTAAATTATTATTATTATCATTTTATGTAAGAAAAGAGGTTGCAGTGTAATTCAGTGAGCATGGAGAAGACATCAAACCTTGTATTTAAGCTACAAAGATGTTTCAGTAGTCATATCCATGTGAGTTGTTATGGTATAGGAGTATAATTGAGAGACCCAGGAATACAGCTATTACTGAGGGAAGGAAGGGTTTGATTTAAATTTGGATCTTCATCCCAGCTTCCAGTTGGAATTAGTTAATATGCCATGAATCTTAATACTACTAATATTCCATTAACCTTTCATTTCATTGAATAAATATCTAAATTTTAAGAGTACTGTTTAATTTGAAAAGTACCCCCAATGATGCTTTTGTTAAAGAAAACTCTTTCAATAGGCAACCATCAGGATTTGCTAACAGCACAGAGGTTTGTAGTCCCATCTGTTTCTCTTCTCTGTTTGCATTTTGACCTAATACAACCCCTGTCAGTCAGACAGAAGGGAAGCAAAGACCTTCCTTCCACTGATTTCACCATGCAAGTCTGAATTCCTGCACAAGATTACTTTATTACTGTCCTGAACCAGGCAGATGTTTTAAAAGCCATTATAATTATATATTATCTGTGTCTAAGTTGTGCTAATGTGGTTTGAAAACTTTACATGATGTCGTCTGGTACTGGTACTTCTGTATTTGAGAGGAAGATTAAAAAAAAAAA
>VXBI01001042.1:325754-359800 GCA_013397375.1 Toxostoma redivivum
AAAAAGAAGAGCATTTAGTGACAGTATTCCCAGCTACTGAGCCTAATTAATCTCTCTGGCACGGGCAAGGTCAGTTTAAAAGGGAAACAGCTTTGCCTGAGGAGAGAGTGACTGTAAGGAAGACTCCCCCAGTGACAAGGCTTCCTCTGGTGAGATAATGAGTCTGGGTGTTCCCTAAGCATGTTGCTTAACACCTGATTGATTATTGGACAGCTCAGATTGCTTTGGGGGCAGGACTGTGTATATATGACCCTGTCAGTGGACACAGGTGGCACATCCCCCTTTCTCCCAGAGCTCTGTCTCAGGACTGGTCTCCTCAGCTGTAACATCTGTCACAGCTGCTCTTCACCAAGGAGAGGAGCCCCTCAAAGCTGACTTTAGTGCCTGCAGAGTTACAAGGAATGGCACAGGTAAGGGGAGAGGACACTCTCGTCTTAGATGTTCAGTCCCATCAGAAAAAAAGATCCAGACAACTCCCACCAGCTCTGTCCATATACTTGCAGTACATAAATAGGGGAAAAGTACCTGTGTTCATGGCAGGCTCAGGGAATGCTGAGGCGTTGGTGCTTCTCTCCGCAGACATCGATGAGTGTGAGAGCAGAGACACGTGTCAGCACGAGTGCAGGAACAGCCTGGGCAGCTTCCAGTGTTCCTGTCCCATGGGATACCGCCTTATGGCCAACGGCAAAACCTGCCAAGGTATGGAGAGCCATCTCTGCAGTGCTCAGGGGGAGGTCTGCAAAGAAACCACACACAAACCACGCCCAGCACATGGCTAAGCCACTTCTCTGAAATGGCTATGGGAGAGTCAGCATTCAGAATTTCAAGTCTTTTAGAAGTCTTTATATTCCACACTTTATTGTTTCATAAAACATCAGGAAACTAGACAATTGCAACTTCTAATTCTCTGCAGTTCCCCTGTGACCTCCCATTACACATTGAGCTTCAAGCTCTAGGGTCAAACAGAGGCACATTCTGGGCTCTGCTCAGCCTTTAGCTACTTCGGTTTCACTCTTTAGTTCTTTTACCGGCAGCTGATCCCTTGTATTTCTATCCAGATATTGATGAGTGTCTTGAAGAGAACATAAATTGTGGATCAAATCAGATGTGTTTCAACATGAGAGGAAGCTACCAGTGCATAGACACTCCTTGTCCACCCAGCTACCAGCGAGAGCCACATTCTGGGTATGTTTTATTCTCAGTCCCTTCTCACCTGCCCCAAGCTCAGCTCCTTAATCTGTGCTTGTTAAAGAAGAAAATTTAAGTTTGCCTGACACCAGTAGAGCTCACAGTAGCTAAAGGTAAGGCATTTACATTGAAGATCATAGAGTCAGAGAGTCTACGATGGTCTGGGTTAGAAGGAACCTTAACAGAACATCCAGTTGCACCCTCTGCCATGGGCCACTAGCCCAGGGTGCTCCAAGCCCTGTCCAGTCTGGCCTTGGACACTCCCAGGGATGAGGGCAGCTGCAGCTTCTCTGGGCACCCTGTGCCACTTCCTAACAGTTGAGGCAGAATTGCTTCCTATCTAATCTGAATCTCTCTAATGGCCTGACTTACCATCAGCTTCAAAGCAACAGATATATTCTTTTAGTTATGAAAATCATGCTAAGTTCCTGTTAAGCTTTGTTATTTCCCTATTCTGGGAAAAAAAAACCCATATTGATTTCTTTTAATCTTTCAATATCTTCAAAGAAAAATAGCTTGTTTCATAGTCAGAAACCATCTTTTGGGATCAAACTCAACTGCAATGACATCTACGCTGACATGGAGGTCATGTCCTTTGACCTCCATTAGCACTGGCAAACTGCACTAGCAAAGATTTCATGTTTTAACTTTTGATTAATAAAAGTAAGTTTTATTCTGTCCTTCATTCCAAATTCTTTATTTTATGACCTAACAGACACATACCTCAAATGCTGCCTAGAACATTTTAAACTAGGTCTTCCCATTCTAATGTTTAAGTGCACAGTCACTAAAACTTACCCCATGGATGTCAGTGACTTCAGTGTAGCCAACATCTTTCTGACATGATCCTGTTGAGGCAAATAGGGACATTACACTGGGCTGCAGCTCTAAAGGAACAAAGGATGAAGAGTGCATTAGCACATCTAGAAAAGTTTTAATCTGCAACAGAGTAAACAGGGGAATAATTTCTCCTCTGAGATCTATCCCAGTTCTTAAGATACTGTGCCTTCTCCCTGGGCTAAAGTCTTCTGCTTCTTCCTAGGTTCTGTCTCAAAAGCTGCCCGGCCAATGACCTGGAGTGTGACCTGAGCACCTACGCCCTGGAGTACAAGCTGCTGTCGCTGCCCTTCGGCATCGCTGCGGGGCAGGATCTGATCCGCCTGGTGGCCTACACTCACGACCAAGTCATGCACCCCAGGACCACCTTCCTGATGGCGGATGAGGACCCCTCCGTGCCGTTTGCCCTGAGGGATGAGAACTGGAAGGGGGTGGTATTCACCACGAGGGCGCTGCGGGAGCCCCGGACGTACCGCATGGGCGTGCGGGCCCTGTCCTACAGCGCTGACGGCAGCGTCGAGTACCGCACCACCTTCATCGTCTACATCGCTGTGTCTGCCTTCCCCTACTGAGCGCTGGGCCCTGCAGCGAGCTCGCAGCTGAACCTCATTCCCCGGGGCCACGGTGCTGCTGCTTCAGCCTGACTCTGCTGCCTGCCCCGCACAGGAAACCACTTCAAAGGGTGCTATGCTCTCTGCCCCTCTCCTGCTTCCCGGAGGCTGCCTCTCCAGTTCTATTGTTCCAGCTCAAGAGGAAGATCCATGGCTCTGAGGACCTGTTACCACTTGCTTTATTTATTACACTGGAATAGTCATTTTCCACAGTATGTTCTGAAAACCAGCAGAGAAATCCATGTAGTCTAAGTAGTAAGCAAGGAGCAGCCTCCAGTGAAAGTAACTGAAGAAAATAAACCCATAATTTCAAGTCTACATATTTTAAAGGTTGCTAAGTGGTTTAAATTTTATATCTATTAGTTTTTTTCCTTATCAATTACCCAATAGAATTAGGGCTGTGCTATACGATGTTGTGTGCTCGAACCCTCCAAATGCCACAGTGCCCAAGGGTTGCAAAGGCTGAAACAAATGACATTAAAGTTTGTTCACAGCTAACGAATCTACAGAAGAATTTGGAACTGGTACCTTTGGTTTCCATGCAAGTGTAGAGATGTTGCTGTTTTTTGGAAGGAAAAACCAAAATGGCTTCTTCTGCTTTATAGAGCAGGTATTTTATAACTTGTTTTTACTCTACCTTTCTGGTATAGCCATTTATTTAACCCAAACCCATATCCGCTGCCATACTCCCAGCTCAGTCCATGGTCTGGGGTTTTACGCACATGGAACATTTTTCTCCAAAGGTGGTGTAAGTTTGGTTCAATAATGTCAATACACTGTACACAAGTAAATTTGCCAAGATGTATTCTATTTTTATGGACATGTATATATGTGGTTTTTCCTATGTGTATTTTCTATGCAGTATCTCAAGAGTGTTTTACAATTAAGTTTGCATAAAAGGACAATGTCAGTACAACGAAAATAATCAAAATAAAGGTTCCCATCACCTTTGAGATGGCTGGGAGTTTTATCTTTGAAAAAAATCCATTTCTAAAACTCTCACCCTAAATGCCCGGGAAAAATGCAGAAGGTATTGTGCCCAGCAAACCAGGGAACATCTTCAGTTCTTTTCCCTCTTCCTGACACTCTGGGGTAGTAAGGGATTATCACCAGCTTTAAAGCAGATTTTTAGCCACAGGGAAAAATTGTCTCCCAGTAGAATTTTGTCTCTATTCTTGTATATTATTAACTAACTAGACATTTCCGCTTGTTTGTCCCCTTGTTTTTTCTTCCCTTCCCAGTACACCAAGTGAAGTAGTCCTGCAAAACAAGGATGACTTAAAATTACTTTCCACTTTATACAAATTTATCTGAAGTTACAGACTTCAAACTGAACAGGTTTGCTTCTTGGAAACCTGCCTTGAAAACTAAAAGCAGCTCAAAGAAGACAAATCCCATGAAAAAGACGTGAGGGAAGGAGAAATGAGTGTAAGTTAAAATAGGTACAGGTAGTTACCTCAATGTCTTTTAAGGATGAGAATCAGACTGAAAGTGATGTCCTTAAGGGAATCTAATTCCACTCTCAGAACACAAAAATTTCCACTCTGACAGATTTTGTGAGGAGAAAAAATGCCAGCAGAGTTGACGGCCTTTAAAAGATTTGCTAAAGATTAAAAATCCTACTTTCATAAATCCAAATTTTAAATACAACAAATATTCTACTGTGTTTATTACCACTTTGAATAAGGCTGCCCAAACCTTAGGTGCAATTTTCAGTGTCTCAGGGCTGTACAGTCACTTTTCCCAAGCCTCTCTATTAGCAATATCTGCAGCAATATTTGTGCTGTTAAAGGTTCACTACCATCACATAAAAGACTGATATGGTCACCACATCGTTTGTCACAAAGCTATTTGCAAATGCCCTCCTATCACAAACAACTAACTCTCTAATAACAGCATCCTAAGAGCAGTATGTGATAATGTTCTTATTAAAAGACACCACACCACCAGAAAAATAGTACTTAAAAATGAAGGGAGGTCTCAGAGAGAGCAATTAATGAACAGTTAATGCTCCACTGCTACCTTGGGCCTGTGCTTACCTTCCTTCTGTGTAAGCCTACTGTTCCCACTGCTTATTGGATTTTCTGGAGAAACATTTTCTCCTGTCCTGTTTATCCCTGAAACACTGTTCCTGGCCCTCACCTCTGTGCAAACATAGTAACATTTCATTAACTGCACTACCAGGATCGAACACACCCCATGCAAGATGGCAAAAGAGGATTTATCTCCCATAGCAAGGAATTTGTTCATGGGGTGGTTTCAGGGTGACATCTGGTGGCATCTCAGCCAGCTGAGCACAAGCGTCCTGAGGCTCACCTCCGGGTGGGCACAGCTTGGATCCCAGCTACCTGCTGCAGCAGTGCCCAGAGTACTCAGCCAACCCTGTATTCCAGGAAAACATCTGCTAAACCCCAGCCTTTGCCAGAGCACAACCAGACTCACTCTTCCTCTCAAAAAAAAACCCTTTCTTGGTAAAGCCTAAAGGAAACTACCAGTTAAATACAATCCTTTTGCAAAAACCTGTGTGATTCCTTCCAAATCTATGGTCTAAGAAAGGAGTAAGGCAGGAAAAGGAGTTCAGGGATGAAACCAGGGCAGACTGGGGCCAAAAAGGATGGAAAATTCACAACCAGCATCTGTTAAAGGCGATTAATGCCAATCCCATCACAGCATCAGGTTTCTGTATCTTACACCCACCATACAAGGCAGCTGTTCAGGAACCAGAGGCAGGTAAGGAATGCCTGTCACACCTTCTGTAGGGATCCAGCTTGCCGGCCCCTGGAGAGAGAAAATGCACTGGGGTTTTGTTTTCCTTCACACACTGGCTGAAGTAAAAAGCCACTGCCTGACTACAGGTATGAGCCTGTGCTGGATGCTCAGCACTGTGGGCGAAAGGGAAAACATGTCAGCAAAGATCAGAGCAGCTGTGTCTGACTGGGAAATGTCCACTTCCAAGTCAGATCCAGACAGTGGGTGCGAAACCAAGCCGGATGCTGAGTAATGCGGTCGTCATTGCCCACATCGGCGGGGCACTTACAGGCAGGACACTGCTCCCAGGGTCCAAGGGGGAGTTCTGGTGCCCTTTGACTTCACAGGCGTTTCTAGTTCTGGCACCTCAAATCCAAGGCTGCTGCCAATAAAAACTTGGCACAGTGCAACAGTTGAAATCCATGGATTATCTTACGAGGCTGGAATCCCAGCGCCTGCCCCGCCGTCACTCACGGGTGGGAGCAGGACACTCAGCATTAGCTGTGGGATCCCCTGGCCAGGGTGCAGAGGAGGCACCTGGCACATTTCCAGTTACCTCTGTCAGGATATGGGATGTACAAATGCTTGGATGGGCGAGGGCTGCTGGGCAGTGCCGTGCTTTGTTTCTGTGGAGAATCCTGCGGGCAGATAAGGCTCCTCCAGCCTTGTGGGCTTTGGCCTCAGCTCCAGCAGAGAGCTCTGATTCAGCCCAAAAACAAATGGATCTCATTGCCATCACTCAGCACCACAACGTCTGAAGTCTGAAACCTAAAGCATCCTCTTCACCAACTTCCATTAATGCTGGACAATCTGAATGGCTTAAGTGCAGCTCTGTTTCCTAGGGGAAATTAGAGATATTTTCAGCTCTTGCACGTGCAGAAATTCCCCATTCATGCAGAGCTGCTGCTCCACTGGGACTGCAAGAACTCTTAGTGAATGATTTCATTCGCCCCTTGTAACCCTGGGCAGACTGCAAGGCACAGGCCTCTGGATGTGAGCTGGGGCAGCAAGGGAACACCAGAGAGTGCCAACTGATGGCCAGAGCTAAATGGGGCCTTAGGCATCATACCTCCAGCAGCACTGCACTAATCATCTCAACATCCACCCAGGGCATTCATCCAGGCCCTCTGAATAAGGTTAAATGTGATCCCTAGCTGGCTGCAGACTTTTTATAAACACATTTGCATGTCTGGACATGCTTAACACAATTCCATTCACTTCTCAGATCATTGGGTTCAATGTTCACATCTTCAGTGCACAACTGGTGCCAGATTATTCTGCTTTGGTAAGTTTAGTGTTAGAAAGGGAAGCAAAGGAGACTTGCTTACAGATAAAGGCATATGGATAAAAAAGGTGCTCTTCAGCACTAACATAGATTCAAGTTATAATTTATGAGTAGCTAAATGATGGGGGCATCACAAACATCACCAAGCCAAGGGGCTGTTCAGAATACAGAGCAAAGGTTAAGAAGTGCTCTGAAGTAATGCTGTGCAAGGAGTACCTATTATTTTTCACTGTATGTAAGCACTGCACATCTCCTGTGGTTCTGGATAGCTTAAGTCTTGCAATGCAGTGAGATGCAGCTGGCTTCCTTATTAATAACTTCTCATTGCTAAGGACTGAGGCAAGCTCCCCCCCACACCTTTTAACAGCTTACTGCACAGCAGTCACACAAATCAAGTCCTGCCCTCTTGCTTGATCACAAGAAGTGTCTCAAGAACTCCACTCATGCAGAACACCTGAGAGGAATGAAGAGATCTGCACTGCACAGCCCATAATTCAAGCAAGGCCAAACTCTTGCTGTGCAAAACTGTAACAGAACTACTGCCAAACACAAAGTTGTATTTAAAAGCTTCAAAAAATGAATGCATCTAATTTGGGGTCTCCAGCTTCAGAGGCAAAATCCACCAGCATCCCTGAAGTGAAGATTCCTATGAGTATTTCCCATTACCACTGCCCCTGATAAACACAGTAGCACATAAAAAAAAAAGCCCAGTTCCAAACAGCATCAAGGTTCCTTCACAGGATTTTAGCTGCATTGTCTCTGGACTCTACTGCTGTAAATGTAAAAAATGAGGTTTACAAATCTGGGAGAAGAATGAATTCCCAAATACCACAGGAACAACTGGAGTGTGCCAGCTCTTCACATAAAGCAGGCAAAGGAACAGGACTTCCCCATTTCTAGAGAGGAAAATGTAGAGTTCGCTAGTGCTGCTACATGACTGACTGAAATGGAAGAAGCAAAAATAACATGAGAAAAAAAAACATTAAAAAACACACTGAAGAGATTACAGGAGTCCCAGTCCCAGCAGGGGAGGACAAAGCTTCCTTGCACCACAACCAGACAGCTTGTGCTGAGATGTCCTAGCAACTCCCATGCTCCAGAGCTTATGGGAAAGAGATGGGCTGAAAAAAATCTGAAACAAAACCATCACTTCTTCAATTTCTCTTCTACTTAAAATAACTGGACTTTAAACATAAACCTTGTAAATAACTCTGATTGCATCAAATTTATTCATCCTTCCTCATCTGTCTCATCCTTCCTCATCTGTCTGTGAGCAGAATTAGCTCACCAGTATTCACTCTTTACCAATCCTTCAGGCCAGCCTGCTTTTCTCAGCTGCTGTGGCCTTGTTGAAAAGGAAATATTGGTGGTTTTCTTACTGGTTGCTCTGCAATGCTGTCAGTGATGAAGAGACTGATAGAGAACCTCAAGTTGGGTGTAACCCTGCAAAGCCTGTGCCAAAATATTACCGCTAACGTTTCACAGCTCATGTTTTGAAAAATTTTTGGATGCATAAACAATGTTGTCCTTTAATAGATGAAGCTCTAAGACAGAAGGGGTTTGTGTTCACCAGCCCAGATGCACAACGAGGTCATATAATGGTGTTTTTGCTACCTGTAGTAGCTTTACTACAGACAAGCAAAGAGCCATCAGCAATTACCAAAAAGCCACATCTAATGAAAGCCAGTCACAACCTTGCTAAAAAACTCCAACTGCCTTAAAATTGAGCACCTCAGCTAATCAAAAAGTTCTCAGCAGATACTACAAGTAATAGCAAAAGCTAAGTTTTATTTAGTGCTCACGTAACCCAAATGGTCCTGATATGGATTTGAAATTATAAACAGAAGGGCCCACTGCAGAATGAATTACCATAGCATGTAAAAACGCATCAGCAGAGCAGCTAATGGAAACAGGCTAAACTTAGCTGAGAATCAGCTTTTTGGAGAAGTAAAGCTGTTTTTTGGGCAGTCAGGTTCAGCAGTGAAATTCAGCACCACCATTAGAAATTCAGCACGAGATTAACCTCTGTTTGTTTACAAAGTCCTGCTGGTTATCTAAATAAATCATACAACACTGGTTTTGCTCCCATCTTGTGTACTAGAAAGGAATTAATAGAAAATAACAATCACCAAATCTCCAGCCTGAAACTGGAATTTAAGCCCGTCATGCTAAAGTCTGAGACATTTTCATGATTTAGAGCCTCATGAGTAAATTGCCCATTTCCACAAGTTTTTGCAGTATTTTGACAAAGTTCTTTGACCACCTAAAGCTGAGCTGAGAAAAATACAATGAATGTTTGTTCCACTTGGCAAACCCCGAACTCCCACTTTTCTTTCATAATTTGTGTTTTCCAGCAAATGCTTCTGATACTCAGATACACATCCAGACAATATCTTCAAATAAGATATCTGGTCCAAATTACACTGAAGTCAAAGTCTGAACTTTATGTGCCTGAGCATCAACTTCTCAGCCACCTCTCAATGACAGCAATAACCTTTCCTCTGACTACAGCACATCCTTTCCCCTCCACTCACAATAACTCTGAGTACTGCTACAAAGACCTTGATCTTAGTCTACAAACACAAGCAGCTACTTCTTTCCTTTCTAGTCCTCTTCAGTCTGTCTTTACTGCCAGGAATCAGCCTCACAACACTTCCAGATCTGTTTGTTTTTCCTCCCAAATCGGCCTTTTTTCGCTTGGCAGGAGTTTGCTCCTTGCACAGAACGACTTCATTTTGCTCTTCCAACTCTTTCTCCAGAGTACTCCTTTGTTGGGGTGTCATTAGAGGTAAATACAACAAATGCACTACTACAGGAAAGGAATCCAATACCATTTTCTGTACAGATTATCTAAAAAATTAGCTTTGGAAGCTATTGAACACCTTACAATATAACATCATGTTGGTAAACAGCACTTTCATAATGATTTCCCCTATGAGAAGGTTGGTTATTGAACTGGTTTTTTCCAGATTTACAAACTCTCTCCAGATAAACTCTATTCCATTACAGACAAAGGTGTGTGTGCTTAGATTTTAGGACCTGTTCTACAATCTGCTCCTGGGGGAAGAACAGGGAGTTCCTCTGGCTTAGAGTTATATATTATCTTACAAGGAATGCACTGGTACCACACCAAAACCTGTGATGGAGAAGTATTCTCGAACATATGAACATTGCTACCAAAAAACCAGAGTTTTAGCTGGCAGGATTGACTGGAGGAGCCCTTGTTGCTCCATGGAAGGGGACAGTGACAGAAAGGAAGGACCCACTGGCATCAGATAGCCCAATGAGACTTGCCATGAATATCAGATGCTGCCACCAGCACTTGTAGGTTTCAAATGCTGGTCACAGAGACAAAAATTCTCTAGGTCAGAGACGTCCATTAACATGAGGGACTCAGCAGTACCAAACCCCCAGGAGTCACAGACAGACCTGTGGTTAAATTTAAATCAGAAAGGGCATCCACAAACACCAGGTCATGTTTACTTTACACCATGGATATATGGATTTAGTGCAAGTGGGAGCTGTCAACAACTCCTGACAACATCCTGAGGCAGCTACTTCAAGAACATGAGCACTTACCAATGCACCCTCAAGCCCACAGCACACTGGGACAACTTCAAAACAGAAACCAGAATCAGAGTCCATATTTGCTGAAAGAGTGGACAGGTATCTTTTCAAAATATAATTGGGATTTCATTCTTTTGTTTTGATTTTTCTTAAGCTATCAGAACATGGAGCACCAAAATCTCTACTACTTGGCAAGGAATCCTACAGTTACAGGTTTGAGCTTAGTTCTGAACTTCTGGGATGAAATTCCATTTTTTTCAGTATTGTCTCCAGCACAAAAGGAATATGTACTTGTAATGTTTATAAGGCTATTGGCAGAAATAAGGATATATTAATTAACTTAATCAAATTAATTAATAAATAAAATGAGAGTTAATGTTCTCACACAGAGATGGAAAAAGCTCCCCATGGATACCTGAACAAAGCATTGCCTACATGCCATGAATTCTTATTTTTTATTAGTTATTATACATTTTCACCTGGAGTATCATATCCTGTGTCCTCATGTTCCAAGTGAGCTGTAGATCCTCTTTGAGAGAGACTGACATGAAAAACAAGCATTGCTATTGCCTGAATGGTCACAGGTTATTCACTGCCCTCTTCTATTGAAAGATGTTCTCAGAAGACTGAGATTTCAGATTAAATCTGTTGTGTTTTAACAACAGAAAAAATTCAAATATTTTGAGAGTTATAATTTCTGTGTCTGTAGCAGAACTGATATGTCAGTTATTCAGTCAATTTTCTACTCAGTTTTCCACAGACAGATTTTGTAAGTAACGATAATCTTTGTTTGCATTTACCTATTACGTAGTGGTTGTTTATTTTTAAGGTGTTCTGGTCCTGCATTAAATGCATTTAATAAGATGAGCAATAGTACTTGTAAATCATAACATTTTGAAAAGCCTGCAATCTGCCAGACAGTCTTGTGCAAGAGTAATCACTCCAAATAAATGTTATTTGCAATGCTCTTTAATATCATGCCAGATAAAGTGATTATAAAAATGTAAGAAGCATAAAAGGATGGGAGTAACATCATATCCCTGAAATCATCACCAAGTATCCATATTTTCTGATGTTAACATATGAATCACAAGCAAACTGTTGTCTGGCAGGACCCAAAGGTCCCAGAAGGGGAGCATGCAGGATGTTCACAGGGGGAAAAATAGGAAAGAGAAAAATAGAGTAAAACCTACAGATTATCATGTTGTATAGACAACTAATTGTTCAAGGGAGTGTTCATAGATTAACTGAGACAATTAAGAGTGACACTTCTGAATTAAACTGCTTTCATTAACAAATACAGAGTTGGAGTGGAGTTCAAAAGAACATCATCATGATATTATTCATCACTAGGCCAATACCAATGTTTCCTTTCATTAGAACATAAAGTATAAGGTTATAAGGAGGAACTAATGGCAAATATCTACACTTTCTCACTGTTCACTATTTGATGATGTGGTTTTGCTACAAACTAGGCAAGCTGCTTTTAAATTATCTTGTATTAACCCAAAGTAGTGTTTCAGAGAGATCATCTTTATCATTGAGATGTGTTTAAATTTTAGCTTTAGTTTCAAAACTGGGTTAAAAGGCAATCTAGTACTGTGATCAAAATGCTCTAACAGCAATTACAATTATCTACTTAAACATTGCTTCTGAAACTAAAAACACCCAAAACAAACCACTGGTTGGGAAGCTGCTCAATAGCTTCCCAAGGAATGAATATTTTTGACAATTTTATTCACAGAAAGCTGCAGATGCTACACACCTTGTCTTTTACAACTACTGGAATGATTTTTCTGATTCTTATTCTCATCAAAATTTGCCTAAATTTCACAGTTAGCAAGAGAAACCAATAATTGAATGACAGAATCACAGACTTGGAAGGACAAGTCTCAGAAGGGTGACTGAGGCCGTCTCCCCTCTTATCCCAAGCTACTGAGAAAGCAGAAATTACCCTAGCAGTGGAGGGACTGAAGTAAAATATTGGAGCCATTGGCAGCTGCTCTGCAGCAGCAGGAAGCTGGGAAATGAGTGTTGTTGCCTCTCCATTATGAAATGGCAAGTTTTTACTGGCTGCCCAAAGAAGACTCCAACAGACAGCTGTGATAGACGACTTAGTAAATGGAAATACATCAGATCTGTTTACAGTGAAGTAATGTCTCCAAAATAACTGTCCCTGCTCTACTGCCTTACAGCAAGAGCCTTCCAAAATCACCTCAGGTTCCTGCTACAGCCTCAGCTTCACTGTGTTCTTACAGCAATGCAGACTGAGAGGGCAGCCAGGGAGGGACACCAGGCAGGAACTCCTGCCACCAAGATCCTTCTCTCACCTCATTCAAAAATGCATCCAACTCCAGCTTAAAACTCACTTGTTCAGCAGGCTGCTCCCAAGTCTCAGAGATAAAATGCTTAAGAACCATATTCTAATTTCCTGCAATCTTACTTACAAAGTTTTTGAAATTATTGGACTTTGGCTACTGTAGCTAAAGGTTTTATTAAACTAAAGGTTCAAATAATCCTCTTCCTGTTGGTCCCCCAGATCCTTATTGCCTGAAGGTATTTAAGCACAGAAATCAAACCCCTTCTTTGCTAGAATTAACAAACTAAACTCTGCGCTTTCCTCTTGCATCTTTCCATTACTTTATTTATTATTGCAGCCTCTTCTCATTTGTCTTACTTTCAGTACCTTGTGCTCAGGCAGCCAAAGCTGCTCACAGTATCCCATATCAGTCAAGCCCCATGGACTTTCACTGAATCCAGGCTCCTGAATTTCTGAACTGTGCTGATCTAAATGTCACCAGAAGAGTTTGAACAGTGTGTTCACAATAATGGGGGAGTTTTATCTGGCCACACAGTGAATTTCACTGAGTAACCCAAGCCTTTAGGAGCAGAGCACCAGGGCGTTGCCATGAGGTAACACAGAGTCATCAGCCCCAGCCAGAGCCCTGGAACAGAACGTTATGAATATAACATCAACCTGAAAATGGTGCCAAACTTCTGCAATCCTTGCAAATTCCACAGCCATCTCCCCCATCCCTCAGGATTCTCAAAGACAAAAACACTTAAGCCTATCAGCTGGCAGGGAGGGCTATTCCCAGCCCCTCCATGAGTGAGTATTCCAGGCAGTGCCTGCTGCCCACGGCCTGGTAGCTGCTCACTGACGCCAAATCCTCCTTCGCTCTCACGTCCTGTGTCTGCAGCCTAGCCCATTCCCATCAACGCCCCGCTGGCCAAACAAACCAGCACATCATCTCCACCAGCACGGAGGGACTCATTGAGTGCCCAGAGCCTCTCAGTCTCTGCTTACACCTTCCAGCATCTGCTTGACCTTCACTGCCCAGGTTCAACCTGCCTCCTGCTAAGTTCTTATTAATGCCATATTTAAAATTCACCTGAACTGGCCCCATTTACCACCGGATCTAATAATGCAGCTGGTTAAAGCACAAGGCCACCCCTGGCATGGTACACCCTCTAGTCACCTGTATGTCAGTAAACTTGAGGTGAAACAAAAGGGCTCATCCTATATGGACACTACCTACAAACCAGGATAGTCCAATAACAGTACCAGTAGGTCCTTCATGTTTTCCACCTCAGGAATACTGCAAAGAAACACCACAAACATCTCAGCAAAGCCTCAAGACAATATTCAGGATTTATACATATTCTGAAACCACTGTGAAACTCCTGGGCATCCTAAGGTTTAAAATTTATTATATGGGGAAAAAATGCTTGGATGTTTTGTGGCTTTTCACTTAAAAGGAATAAGATGGAATACATTCCAATAACATCTATTATTTTATGTATATACTTTACTGACATAAATAACTAAATTGGGAAAAATTCCTTGTTAAATGATCCTTTCTTAGAATTATTTAGGTAGCTACTTGTTGCAAGGTCCTAAAGGAAATATTTATCATCACTTTTATAAAGTACTGCAAATAACTGAGTTTTCCTGTTTGGTCTTCACTCTGGGCAAAATATGCACAATTGATATTCAAGCTTCATTAGAGTTTGATACAAACTTAGAAAAATATCCTATAATATCTGTGTTCTATTTCAGAAATAAACCCCTTTAACCTAGCCTATGCTCACATCTCTAGTATTTATATGCAAAAATCACTGTAATGCATCGAAAGTAAGTCCCAAATGGATTTGGAACTTAAATACTTATGTGTGACATCTGAAACACTTTTCTTACAAAACTAATTTTGCTCAAGCCAAGGTCACAAGTTTATCTTTCTCTAGGCTTAATGGAGGTAAAAAATATTCATAGAAACTGATGAGACTATGTAGCACATTAAAAACGTCAAACATGCCCAAAACACAAGGAGAAGTACCTTATCTCTATTTATAATTTAGATCTTTCCAGTTTAAACTCATTTCATACTTTCACACGAGAACAGGTTTATTAAGATAGAGTGTCTTCACAGGAACCCTTTATCTGCAAATAGAAGTTGTATCTTTTTGGCCACTCTGAAATTAATTTCCAGAATTTGACAGACAGCCTGCAGTCCCACTGCTTTAGCATCTCCATCCTTAAACCTCTTCTAGCAATTCTTCCTATAGCAGATGTCTATGGATTCTAAGGATCATTTTGAAAATGTGGTGTTCATATCACAGTTACATGAAATTACTTTAATCTAAGAGTTACACTAAACACTTGAAAGGACTTGCTGTTCTCCTGAATGCACTGGTGAGTTTGGAACATATCCTTAGTTGAAATGTATGCTGTATTCTTGGAGAATTAAGAAAAAAAGATTAATTAAAACATCAAGAGATCTGAATTTTCACTGAGCTTGGCATGAAAGGCTGACCAAGCTGCTTCCTTTTTCAGCTCCTTTTCCTTTCAGTGTATTCAAGACAACCAAGAACCCATGATCAGGTACCAGGAAAGGACCACTGTAGAATCTTTCTTTGGGCTGTTCTTCTTCATGTGGCCCTCACATTCATCTGAGAGTTCATTTTCACTGCTATTTCACATCACATATAGCCACTAAATTCCTGTGGGATTGGCTTTGGCAAGGTGTTACACTGAACTTTCCCATAAATTGTGTCTCTCCATCCTGCTCATTTCTCACACCCTGCATTGAACAGCAGCAAGAATTCAGCTGAATCATTTACTAAAGCACAGGCAGAGCAGGGGCTCTAATGTTCATTGACAGTATTTTGGCACATGCACCTCCACTCCATGCCAAAGGTTTTCACTCCTTACCAGAAAAGGAAGCAATTAGCAATGCCATTTTGTTACTGACAGGATTTCTGGAAGGCCATGCTTTTAAGCAGCAGTTATTGTATACAATCATAGTTATGCAAATTCTTTTCTTTCCAGTCTGTTGAGTCTTTATGATATTTGTTTTTCAGGCACAGCACCCATAAACACAGGATAAATGATGTTCTCTTGTAAGAATATGCTTATGTCAACCCATATTCTTTACCAGCATCCCTAGGATTTCCTCTTATTTTCTGAAAACTACTTTTGAGCAAAGGACGTTGCCAATACCCTGAGCTCAATCTTTCAGGAACAGAATTGTCTTAAGGGTGGTGCATTGTTGTTAATTTTAATTTTTAAACCAACTGCTTTGGTCACAAAAACATATGACTCATTCTGAAGTTACTAAAAGAAAGCTGCCTGTAAAAAGTCCCATCCTCCAGATTATGTACTCTGATGATGTACTGAAACAAAATTGCTAGGCACAGAGGGAAAGGACTTTTTCTTTTTGGTTGCAAAGCACTTTCCTTTTCCTTTGGAAGAAGAGAAGCTTGTAAGGATGACCTGCTACTTCCCTTAAACACCTTCTCCAGCACGAGATTTACAAATGCACCTCCCTTCTGATGTCAGAATCTGACATCCAAAGCCTGTTCTAATCTTTTGGGATAAGAGAAAAAAAAAAGTTCCTTCCCAGTGTCTATGCTAGAAATGGAATCTTCACAGTCCAGCCAAGGGAAATAGTCTTTCTTCAAACTAGGCTTTATTCATAGTCTTTCTTCAAACTAGGCTTTTATTGCAGGCAGGTATTATCTATAAACCTGTCAGTCCATCAGAGAGTGATGCAAATGGCTTGATTCTTTACTGGAGAAATTTTCTTTTCCTTGCAGTCCTCATTACAGCTAAGAGTCCCTCAAAAAGTTGAATTAAAGAGCCATCAGCACTCAGAGAGAATACTGTTGACAGAAACAGAGCAGACCATGTTTGGTGACACAGATTCATTTTCAGGTGTCAGTTACAGAAAATACAGGAAACTGTTGCCAGACTTTGGTGCACCTTTTTCCTTGACAGTGATGCCATTCAAGATACAAAAGCCTGTCAGATGCACCTGCACTCCCATCCTGTGCCTTGGGGAAGAGAAAGGTGTCTTTTCCTATTGCTGACTGGCGATTAAAAATGTCCCACAGCACAGGAGTTGATAGGCCATATTCTTCTCCTAGACATGCATCATGTCCATGTATTCTATATGTGGGTGAATGAGCTGGGATGGAGAGCTGCTTCTGTTTCCTCTCTCAGGGAACATTACAAGGATTTTCTCCCCAGCTGTTATTAAGGCTACAGTTTGTGATGGGTTTAGTTTAAGCCCTGGTAGGATAAGTAATACCAATAACAGCAATCAATAAAATGGATTTCTGACACTGTAGTTTCCTAAATGTTAAACCAGACTATAACATACCCATTTATGTAGTAAAAAATATTATTACATATTTAAATATTACATATTTACAGCCAAAGGTTGACATCAGTACAAATTATAGTTCTGTAAAGTACACGAGAAAACCAGTTCTGGGACTTTAGACTCTAAACATAAAGGCAATTCCCAATTAAAACCTAGACATGTCAATGACCACAAATCTATAGCACAGAGGGCTCCAAATTTCATAATCCTTATTTGAAATCCTCCTACCCTGATCTTGAGTATGAGATTAGATTTCTCCTAACTCTAATCCTATCTCTATAATCCCCAGATAATGTATATATGGATGTGCTGAACTGTTAAATCCAATCTTCCTTATAGGCAGAGATTAGTGCTGCTATAAAACTAAAATACAAGGCTGTGGGTCATATCTGCTGATATTTTTTGGGCTGTAGAAGCCCAAATATTGACTCCAGCCCATATCCTTAGGCTAACCTCAACAGTAAAACCAATCCTGACAGTAACATGTGAAGCAACTGAAACACTCAAATCTCGAAAAATTTAGACCGAAACTGAAATATATAAATTGAACTTTAACGAAATACACTGAAATGCTATTACTAAGCATATACTGAATGTTAGCCATACATTTTAATATCATGAAGACCCCAAACTGAGTTTTACTGTGGGGATCAATTCCTATGACAATGCAGAAGGTTAACACTTTTGTCATCCCTCAGCCCTCCTGCTAGTGCCAGAGCTCGAACACCAGAAGCCCTGACTGTGAGCCCAAACAAATGCTTAGTAATATCAGTATATTGATCAATCCCTACAGTAAATGAGAGCAACAGGGCCGTGCCAGGCACCTCCCTAAAACTGAACACCACAAAGTTGAATCACTGAATTATAATCTAACTTTAATTCAAACCATAAAATTAATTTGAAGTCTAGAAGGGGGATGAGTCATTTAAACAGAAAAGCTGCCAGCCCTCTTTTAACTCCTTTAAAATCCACAGAGGCTCATCTTTCCAAAGCTTGATTGACCTTGACCCCAGCCTCCAGCACAGTCACCCCTCAGGAAGGATATGGGGCCTAGTACACATCCCCAGCCCCAATAGCTGTGAGTGCTGGCAGTCCATGCTGTGAAGGAGAACTGTTTAGGAGAGGTAAGGATCTCCCTGACAGAAGGGAGCTCCTACCACCCATGCTGTTGCCCTTGAGAAACAGGTAATTACATGGGCTTTCAGTTTTAGATTTCTAAAACTCAATACTCAGCTCTAACCCAAGACTTGATAATAGGAAAACAGAAGCTAATGCCTAGAAATTTTCTGATCTATCAGAAAGATATCTGGGTAACAACTATAGCTTGGGGTTTTTTAAAATTTTATTTTCCCTCATCAGTTAAGGTCAAGAGTTTTGCCTTTGCTGCAGATCATTCCTGCTTCAGATCAGCACTGCACAACCTCTCATATAACATAGCCCTGCTGAATAATTTACATATTTGTCATGGTTTCATTTGTAGACAGAAAATTGCTGTTATATTTGAAGTACAAACTCAGAGCTGCTGAGTCTCAGTGCCCTGCTTGGAGCCGCTGCAATCATGCTGTGCTTGTGCAACTCTTGCAGGAGGTCTGAGAAGAAAGCTGATTTTTTAGAGGTAAAGTTCATGTTGAAAGCATTTAAAAGAGAAAACAACAATTTCAAAGGTCAGTGAAACTGAAGGGGAAATGAACATTTTTTCATGTTTTAAATACCTTTACCTCTGCCAAAGAAAAGGGGATTTATCATGCTGAGGCAATTCACTCTGCCCAACACCCAAGCAACCCTTGTTCACTGTAGGTGTCTTTTAAACAACAGAATCTGAATAGACAGAAGTACTGAACATTTTACAGGAATAATTCAGGTTACTGTAAAATAATGTTTACAGTAAGAAAGAAAGAAAGCAGGTTCCACGTGCCTCTGGAAGCTTTAACCAAAGTTTTCTCCACTACCTCTAATTTACAGTATTCAATACTGCCAGGAGAGTATTTTGTACAAGAGCTTGTTATTTGACCTTTGAGAGCTGCCTCTTGAATTCTCATCAGAAGCTACTACTCAGTACTCTGAAGTCAAGCAACAGCAAAGTTCCGCAAAAGAAAAAAACCCTCTTCTCAGAGCAGCATACATTAAAATCCACTCCTCACTCTTCTGTACAATTATGCTGATCCAGGAAGATCTCCCCCCTTGCATATACACATTCAAACAGATTATTTTTGCATAAGTACATAAGAAGTGAAAGCTTGAAAATGTGTTAAAAGAATTATTTATAGTAGCCTGAGTGTGATGTCTAAGAAAGATGATTCTTCATGTTACAAGAAAATTACTTCATACAAAGTCTGAAAAACCCTGTCTGACACCTTTTTACTGCTCTTTTGCCAAACTGTGTTATTTGTCAGCCATATGAGAAATGGTGACTGTTTCTGGGAGCCATCTGTCCTGAAGGGGTAATGACGTAACTAAACTGAAAGAACTGTCTGAATCGTTCATTCCCAAGATTTCCAGGAGCCAGTGCAAATTCAGCTCCTACAATTGAACTGAGAATTCTGGTTTAACTACTAAACATAATTTCTACATTAGATATATAACTTCTTGTTCTCTTAGGTTTACCTTTCTCATGTTAATTTTCTTAATTCTTCTTATCCTGGGCCATTCTTCACATTAATCAAATGTTGCTTGACTGTTTTTTCTTCCTATAGTTAAATCTCTTGTTTTCTTGCAGTTATGATTTAATAGAATTAGTCTATACACTATATGAATAAAAGAACAAACAATATGAAATAGATTTCATTTTGTGAGACTTTTTTTTATGAAAGAGTACTCACTTTTATCAGCTATCTGTATTCAAATCTATAACCATTTCATTAGGCCCAGGTTCAGAGAGGAATAATTCCTATAGGGAAAAAGAAAGAGAAGTTGAACATTTTTTATTTAATGAGGTCCTGTTCTGCCAGACATTCCCAAAAGATTTTTTCCCAGTAATTTTCTGCCACTAAGTCCACCTTGTTGTATAAATCAGAGGACAGATTCCACATAAAATGAGATTCCAGTCTAGCTCTGATAAAGTCATGCTCTATCTTTGGAATAAAAAACCTTTAAAATTATTTTAGAGAAACTTAAGAAGACCCACTGAGAAATATTATGACAGTTATAAAGTGATGTTCTTATGGCCAAGGCTCCAGAAAAGTCCATTACATCCACAGATATAGCCAGCCAGCAAATCTGCTTCTCCTCCTCCTGCTCTTCAAGATGTTCCATAATGTCTGCAGCTATATTGAATTTAAAGGCTTTTCTGGAATAAAAAGATTTCTGCCGCTGATATTGGTAGTATTATAAAAATAACAGAAACCTGAAGAATCTATCCATCTTCCACCTATCATTATGGGCTTGTCTGGGATTTCTGTGAGAACAAATATAACATCTAAGTCATATTTTCCTCTCCACTTACTACTTTAAAAATTTTTCTCACCTTTTTCAGAATTGGAAACACAATAAATCTATATTTACATCAGCTGGATGATGTATGTGAGCATGTTGAGCCTTGGTGCAGCAGAGTTCATTGCAGTACTACTGCTACTCATAAACCACAGAAAAGCTAGGGTGTTAATATTCCTTTGTCTTAAAAGCCAGAGGCGCTCTTTCAAATTAATTTTTTTTTCTCCCACAATCAGATAAAATGCCAGTGAAAGGTAGCCAGCTGTGCATGGAAGAAAGTGACAGACTGTAGGACTGCAGAAGGCAAGACAAGGAAACACCTTTGATCAGTTAATAGTTGTCCCAGAGTCCTAACCCCATGAGTTTCCCGCATTAAGGCTTCTACCTCCTCCACATCATTCCCTTCACTCTGTCAGTCCCTCCTGCAAGACCAGAAGTTTTCTGTGGTTCTTGATAACTTTTCTTAGTAACTTTAGTGAGACCTCCAGCATTCTCATGTGCCTTGCAATGATTCCTTCCACGTGAACTAAGGGTTCACTAACCAGTGAATATTTAACAGGCCAACACTACTTCAAATACCTTTTTGGTATCCTCTTTCTCAGCTCAGTTTGTATCACTTCTGCTGGGACCCCAGCAGCTCTTCCTGAGTCCTCACAGGGACTCAGAGCACCCAAGGTAACTCGGTGTTCATCTGAAAATCACAGGATATTTTGAGGATCTTGATGGGTTTACCAAGGGGATCAATGATGGAACTGAAAAAGCAGTAAGGTTTCTGTCAGACCGGGCCCAGATCATCTCAACAACTGTTGTCTGGGATTTAACTGACACGTATTTTCCATGCGATCCCAGTGGATATGATCACATCCCCAAACCAAGATCATAAATGTGACTGACGGATGAGTTTGTGGAAAAGCCAAAAGCCAAGGCCTGAAAAGGCACTGCTGGGCCACGGCATCAGTGTAAGGAATCTGTTCATCCAGAAATAAAAAATAACAGCAGTTGTGCTGTAATTGGGATTGTTGCAGTTCATAGGCAAAGCAGGGTTTGTAAGGAAAGGTTGGGGGTATTTTTGCCTCTTTTTTTTAAAAATGCAATCTGCTAGGAAAGTTGGAAGTACAGATAAGATTTTGGATACACAAGCCAAGGTTTGGTGAAGGATTTACGTTGCCTGTAAGCCTTGCCAAATTAAATGACAGCTGATATCTAAGTGAAGCAATAAAAATAAGATAAAAATAAGTTTCTCTCTTTTTGATTGGAGTGACTAACCACGGTATTACACCCCATGTTCTGCTTTAAGACAAATTAAAATGCTGGTGAAGCCATGTATTCTTATTTACTTATCAGGAATGTAATGGGACTTGTTTCACTAAAGGCAGCTGAAACGAAAAGAAAGAAATGGAACATTTTATACTTTCCCTATGTTACATCTGTGTTTGGGAGCTCTCCCTCCTCTGCAACTCTTCACTCCTCTCTGGGCCCTTCTCCCTGGCACTCCAACCTGGGCACAGCAGCAGGAGCACACTCTGCCCAGCACGTGTGCCCTGAGTGCTTTTCTTGCCACCTACAAGAATCCATAACAATAATTTAAAGCAGGATTTCAAAATCCATGCCTAAAAACAAAGGGAAGACCAGCAAAAGCTGGTCAGGATCAACCCTCACCTGAGCATTGTCTGACAATCCATCTCAGTGCCACAGTGACACTACAGCTTAAAGGTGTCTTAGGTGGTCTTCACAGCCTGTTGATCCACTTATGAAATTCCTTTTACTCCAACTTTGTAACCTCATGTGACCTCTAACAACTCAAAACTTCAATTCAGAAGAGAAATGAAACAATACAATCCTATCAAAAGGAACATCCATAACACAATGTACCTGCCAGTCATAACTACCTATATTTCAAGTGTGTTATGTACCCAATTGTATGACTCAGTTGAGCCCTGGCATGTTAGCAGAAAAGTGATAATAATTTTGATCTTCTGTTTCTTTTTATTGAGTCATATATATACATACACACACATACATATATTCACCTCAGGTAGCCAGCCGGTATTAACTGGGACTCACAGCTGTATCAGCTGTGAATTGATGGAAAAGACAACAAATCTCCATGTCATGGATCTCAAAGTAAGGATACACTCATTAATTTAGTCTTAAATGTTTTGAGTGATCAAATTATAAATTAATTAAGTTATAAGGATTTCAGTACTTTTCTAGGAAATCTCTCATCATGTTGATCCTATTTGGCTACTTAACAAGAACTTCTTCCCCAGGTTTCAAATAATCATAGTCAGGCACCACTCTACCCAAGCCAGGGTTTCTTTATCACTTATAGTCCACTAAAGACAACCCTGAAAGTCTTATTATAAGACACATAATATACATTTATTTTTGTATGACCTTGAATAAACTCCATAAAATTTCAGTCTCTCTTTTTCCACAGAGTAATAGTTACTCCCTTTAGTTGAAGTAAACAGTTATTCCATCTGCACACAATACAGAAAGACTGAATTAAAATCTCTCTATTGTGATAATATAGAAATTAGAAATTCTAGCATAAAAATACTTAAGCTGTACAGTCAATGAACCAAGTGAGGGAATCCTTCAAACACATGTTTAAACCCACTCCTGTTCTGCATTATTTTCCTTAAGAGACTCATTCTCATTTGAAGTTCCTTCCTCAACTGGAATCAACATGTACTATACCATATTTATTATTTTAGGTTAACATAAAGGAGAAGTACTAAAGTTCCCCAGCCTTAAGTATGATTTCTGAATAAAAAATGCCTCCCAAAGCCCAAGAGTTAAGACTATAAAAGTTTCAGTTAAAACCTCCTTTAGCTCTGAGTGTTACAAATGACCATTTCCACTATCCTGAATCTGGAACCAATGAACACAAAGACCATTAAAACAATTAAGGGCTCTTTCATTCATTTTTGACATCTTACATATCATGTTCAATAACTTTGAGATTTGACTCAATTCTTTGATTTCTAGCCAATGGCTTGGCAGAGTTTCCATTCAGTTCACAGGAAAGTACAAAATATTCAGTGCAAGTGGGGAATTACTTATGTCTGTATGAATTAGCTCTCACAACTTTTTGGAGAAGATACACCACCAGTAGCAGATAAAACTACGTAATTTCAGGCTACTGTCACCTAAGCTCCATTTGACAGGAAAGAAAATACACTCAGCATTTGCCTGTGATGACTTTTTATTGCTCTGCAATACTCTCTAATGCTTTCCAGCTGTATTGAGGACAATTTGTTCATTTTTCTCAATAATCAAAATGTGTTTTGACTAGTAAGATCCTATTTAGTTTTTCTTAATGGGAGTATTTTCCAGATGTTGTGTTAGTCTAGTCATCCGGGCCCTCTTCCAAGCCCTGTGGAAAGTTTGCTGTCATGAGCTGTCATTGGTGGTGTGTTTAACAAGCTGCCTAATTACCTGACCCCAGCACAGTTCCAAAGCAATATATAAGGACTCTGGAACAGCCCTGCAAGCAGACTCACTCTCTGCTAGGTAAGTGCTACACCTGTCTCTATCCAGAGCTCTTCTACAATAGGAAAACAAGGAACTAGGACAGAGTTTTCCTTTTGAAAGAAGATTTACTTTTAGCCTGTTCTGTCAGTATTTGGTTTTATTATAGATTTTCTTTTATCAGTAATATAACTTTAAACATTGTTGTGCTGAAGTGTACCCATGTTAGAAGATGACTGTGACTATAGTCTTCATGTAATAGAATTCTGCAAAAATTTATTTCTATTACTAGTTAATAATAAATTTCTATAGTCCTCCTTTAGCATTTAATGGCTGACTAATAATCAAGAGGGAATTTGTGGAGTAATTATGAATTTGCAATTCTTCCTTGAACAGTTTTATTTATTTTATGGTTTTTTTTAAATCAAACTAGTCATATATAAAGAGATGCACTTCATTTTTAAAATTATGAATTAAATGAATTGTGGACAGTGACGTGAGATTATTTCTTTTTAGGAATGATGTCATACCTGAAAGTTATGATCATATGGAACATACTTTGCTTATCCCTGGTGGTCCTTTCACTGTCCTTGATTCCAGAAGTCTCTTCTCAAGGTACTGTAACACACAAAGCTGAAGGGAGGGTGTCTAGGAGTGTATGTCTGACACACATTAAGAATATTTCAAATGCATCTTCATAAAACTACTAAGTTCTAGAACTTTATTCAGACAGGAAATATAATTCAATTTTATCATAGCTGAATATTTTAAAAAATAAATTTTAGTGTAGCATGATCCTATTTTTTGAGGAATAACATAAAAATATAAATATAATGCAAAATGTGTATGAACTTATTACTTTTTCTGTAGACAATCTACATAGCCTCTTGTCCTTACACTGATGTATTTAGCCCTAGTGATTTGCAGGTTGATTTAGGAAGAATCTAACATGAGAATATCCACAAAGGTTGGCTAGAAAAATTTCAATAAGCTCAGGGAAAGGAATGTCTCTACCTTGTTAAGTGCTTTCCCATTAACTGATTACACTACTGAGGCAAATTTGGGGAATTATTTGTCTAATAACTTATAATAATAATTATTTGTCTATAACTGATTCCTAACTAAAGTAACACTGTTATGGTGAAGCAGAACATGCCACCTGGCAAATCCTATGCTGTTGCAGTTCTCTGGTAGCTCCCAAGTTTTGCTATTTGATAGCAGAAGGCACAATGTCATGTATCCGAGCATCTCCTCAGAGCATACCACATGCCAGATTTGACCTTACACTGACCCCTTGATAACTGATGCCTTTCCACCAGTTTCAGCAAAAATCAAGACTTTTGCCAACAGCAACCAGAACCATTCAGGCATTTTCCTTATGAGTAACTCCAAAACTTACAAGTCATAAACTTAGAACAAAGAAATGAATGAAGATATATAACTATTGGAACTACTGTGTATTAACTAAATAACTATTGGACTTATTTTCTTTCCATAAAGGAGGAAGGATTCAATATATTGGGCATATATCCATAAAGGAAGATGTCCATCTTATCTTTTCAACTGCTGTATTAATAGCCAAGTAACTCGGCTATTAATTAATATTAATGAATATTAATATTAACTCGAGTGTCTCCAGTTATCCCTTGGTTCCACTTCTCTATTTGTAGCAAAGCGGTAACAACCATTACAAGTACTGGCTGAAAATCACAGTATAGGGAATAGATATAATATTTGTTATCCCAAATATTTGTTATTTGCTCTACCTTCAGACACACAGACGTGGAATGTGCACTGTTAGAAATTGTCTTTGTGTTGTGTTATATGTTATTTCCTTGTTGTTCCTCAGTGTTTCAGCTGATTATCTGTTTGAGACTGCTGATTGTTCAGCTTCTTTGTTTGTATTTAGGGATGCTTCACTTGTGGTCCTGCATGTTTCATTTCCAGAAGAAGCTGTTAGCTGGTTGTGTTAGCAGATATTTCACAGAGGAAGGGGAGGCTTGCAGGGTGAATATCTGATTTGGCAGCAGAAGGTAGCAAGGCACTGCTGAGCTGGAGTGCTCACAGGTTAATGCAAGACACCTCCTGATGTCCTGCTTTACCACCTGTTATCTGCACCATTTCTTATTATCCAGCATTTCTCAGCAGTCTGGCAGTAAAACCATTGTGGGATGAGCTTTTCTGTTAGTCTGCTAGTAAGTAATCTTCTAATTAACAAACTGTACTTCATAGGAGCTGCAGGGCTAGATCACAACTGTTCTTAACTTAGAGCTGATACTAAATTCTTCCCTGACATCAGGGAAAAAATATAGTGTAAGGAGCAGGCAGATTTTGAAACTTCCAATAAAAATGGCTTCAGGGATCTGTATTTATTATGACAATGCTCTCCAGTTTCCAAGCTAACCTGGTTAGATGGGTAATTAGGAACAGCATTACCAACAGTAAAAATCAGACACCTAGGCAGTCTATCAGGTATGGGTGTGCAGATGCACACGTATTACCATAGAGAGGGTGAATACAATTAGACAGTAAGTCAGCAAAGCTGATAGACTGTCTAAGGGGCTAGTTTGGATGCCTGTGGTCATACTATAGAACCAGTCCTCAAGGATCCCTTAGTTTTCAGAAGAAACAGGTCAAGTTACCTCAGTGGAAGACTCCTCTAACCTGAACATATGCTGCTGCTGATCCTCAGGCTGGCTCAGAGCAAACCTCTGCTCCCCACACCTTCAGCATCTGCAGACCCTCAGCATCTGCAGTACTGCAGTACTGAGTGAAGCCCTCACATTCTGTAGGAAGAAAAAAGAGAGAAACTTTAGTACTTTTCCATTCAGCATTTCCTTAAGGACTGTTGTAGTTTGGCAATGCTTACACCAGTGTTGTGCGATTTTAGATGTATCGAGCTGTACAGGGAGATGTGGGGCAGGGTATTCTAGAGAGCATGACTGCCAGTGTGATTTTAACTGTCACCACTACATGGAGTGCTGCCCTGACTTCAGGAAAGTCTGCACAGTGGGTAAGTTTCCAAACACAGCCAGTTCCTCTCCTCAAAATTCCCCTCCCAGCTCCCTACCCCACCAGTGTCTT
This sequence comes from Toxostoma redivivum, assembly GCA_013397375.1. NCBI lineage: Eukaryota > Metazoa > Chordata > Aves > Passeriformes > Mimidae > Toxostoma > Toxostoma redivivum. The sequence goes on from VXBI01001042.1 coordinate 352,646, forward strand.
CTCTCTGAATGCTTAAATGTCTGTTTGTTCGCGGTGTCCTCGTTTCCTCTCATACATGTATTGTTGTCTCCCTCAAATACTCAGGATAAACTCTTGCAATCCAAAGAAAATTGTATATCCACAGGTTATTGCCAAGCAAATAATTTTGCTTTTTACAAAAGCAGAACTAAGCAAGATGGGCAAAAACAGTTTACTGTTTGTTTCCAACTCCTTAGTCCATTTGTACTGTATATGTCTGTCTCTTACACAAAGAAAAATGTGGTAAAAGCCAATTCAGGGTTTTGCAGAAAGAATTTCTGACATATTGTATCTCAAATTTAAATATGGATGCTGTGGGGTCTAATCCAAAGCCAGGGTGTCCTTCCATGGACAGAAATTGACTCTGGATCAGAACCATGTCCACAGTCTGCTGGGAAAGGTGGTTGGATGAGTATTAATTTATGCTTTATTTAAAGGCAAAACTGTACCATGTAAATAAACACAGGTTTTTCAAACTGCTTTATTGAGTATTAAAAGCATTTTCTAAGGAATCACCAATGTCAGAAATATCAGTGATTCGGATAACAGTAGTTTGTTACACTACACTGTGGTTCCAGTAGGATTACAGAAATAACAAATACTTCTCAGAATCAGCAACACCACTGAGTGTTGTTCAAAATGCAGATCTAGCATTCCCTAAAATTCCAGTTCTGCTGTCCCTGACACACACTGGGGACACTTTGCCTTTCAGTCTTCCCCATCCTCATTTTGTTTTGTGGGGGGACATCAGCATTTCCCACAGCTGAAGATGCAGAGTGAGGCATTTTAATTATGTAAACATTCATTGTGGGCCAGATTCTAAAGTATTCTGGCTTCTACACAATAATTAACCAAAAGTTTAAGGTTAGAGGAAGTCTTCCCTGCTCTACTCTAAATCAGCGAGTCCAGGCAAGCACAGTAGATGCCATCCTGAAAGGATGCAGGCAGTGGCTAAGGACTCTTATCCAGTTAGTGTGGAATCAACACTGACTAAATGACAGAAATGCCAGACATTATTTATGAATAAAAAATTCCCTAAGATAATAACAATAATTTTCACCTGTGCATGTGGGATGGATCAACTGGCATCAACACTGATTCCACAACTACACTAATCCAAAGATGTTCAGAATCTGCCTATATTAGTAGTTCTAATTTTTCTAGATAATGATTTAACTGTAAAGCATGATTTAATGTCTTGTGTGCCACAGAGACAACGACTTCAATAGAGATTTACATAGAGAAAGTGCTTTTTCTGAAGTCTATAACAGCTGTCCACACTCTTTCTGATTCAATATGGTCATTATTTGATATAAAATAGCAGTTTGGGCAGTGAACTTTCAGAAGTTAACTGAAAATTAAATACTAAAATCATTATTAATCTTGTCAAAACGTGGCATATAGTCTTTCAGTACTAATAATTTAAGAACTGTATTAAACAGTTCCAAACTGGTCTCTTGGGGTAACATGTTTAACTCGTTCATAAAATTAGGTTTCCCTGGACGCACTAGGTACACTCAGTTGTGACCCAATTAGGCTAATTATTTTTCAGAAATGCTTTGGTAGACACATCATTCTTATTGCAAAGGGAGACCCTGGTGAATGCCTTCCTGCAAACCCAGCTCAGAATTTAAATATCGCTCTTGAGATCACCGCTCTGTGGTTGGGGAAGCAGAAGTCTCCTACGGTGGGACCTGGCTAAAGTGAATGCAGCAGTCACATTTTATTGCACTGTCAATCCAATGGTCTCGATTTGCTGCCATGGCACAGTGCCCTTCTGGCAGTACTGATTGATCCAAACCCCACAGTTACAGACAAAGCCTGGATCAGACCAGCATAAGCACCTGATTTAATGGAGCTGCTCTTAGCTCCAGCTTGAGATAACGACTTCACTGTAGAGAGGTCCCAGCGTTCCCCATGAGCTGGCCCAAAGCCTGACTGTGCTGTGTGCCTCTACAGCTGCCTCCTGCGAGGGACGCTGCTTTGAAACCTTCGAGAGGGGAAGGGAGTGTGACTGCGATGCCGACTGCGAGCGATACGGCAAATGCTGCCCAGACTACGCCAAGCACTGTAAAGAGGGTAAGACATGTCTCCATGTTTTTCAAAGACATATTTAAACAGAGGTGCTTTACTTTACCATAAACAAAACTGTGTGGGCTTCGGTAAAAACTGGACAAAAGAAAACAAGAAAAATGACAAAACCTAATTTCACAAACAAATTGGCCAATTTCTCAAGCATTAATACTTTACAGAAACATGCAGCTAGATATCCTGGAAGCCATCACCAATATGTGAATTCTGAGGGCAACGTTGTATTTTACATTGGGCTCTTTTGGCACTAGCCATGCTCTAACTATTACTCAGCATACCACACGTAAGGACGAGGTCTGCACATCAATAATAGAATTCAATGAGAGAAGCTGGGGGATCAGAACAGTTTTGTTTGGAAAAGACCTTTTGAGATCATTGTATCCAACCGTTCCCCTAGCACTGCCAAGGCCACCATTGGAACATGTACCCAAGTACCACATTCACACAGCTTTTAAATCCCTCCAGGGATGGGAACTCCACCACTGCCCTGAGCAGCCTGGTAACCTAAATCTCCCCTGGTGCTCCTAGGGATCATTTGCTCTTGTCCTATTCCATGTACCTGGGAGTAGAGCCCGACCCCCCCCAGCTGCCCCCTCCTGTCAGGGAGTTGTGCAGAACCAGAAGGTTTCCCCTGAGCCTCCTTTTCTCCAGGCTGAGCCCCTTCCCAGCTCCCTCAGCTGCTCCTGGAGCTCCAGCCCCTTCCCCAGCTCTGTTCCCTTCCCTGGACACTCTGCAGTCCCTCCAGGTCTCCCTGGCCATGAGGGCCCAGAACTGGACCCAGCACTCAAGGTCCCTCAGCAGTGCCAGCACAGGGCACAGCCACTGCCCCGGGCCTGTGGCCACCCCAGGGCTGGCACAGCCCAGGGGCCATTGGCCTCTGGCCTGCCTGGGCACCCCTGGTTCACATTCAGCCTCTGTCACCAGCACCCCCAGGGCCTTTTCCACTAGGCAGATGAATAAATTAATTGCAGTAAAAAGCTGAGTTCATCTTATAAAAACAAGGTGGAAGGTTCAACTCCCTTAGAATCCCCACCCATCCAAAAGTGGGGAATGGCTACTCTGTGCCTTGGGATAGAACTACCTGAATCTCCAGAACCACTTGCTTGGGGTCACCACAGTCACTGGTAGCATATTAGAGATGCACATCCTAGATTCTCTCCATCTCAAATCCAGCGTGGGAAAAGCAGCCCAACACAGAAACCCATCCTGTGAGGCAGGAGGGAGAAACTGGATGTTACATGTTCACACTGTAGCAAGAAAATTTAAGAAAACACACATTTTACCTTTAGGCTGCAAGTTCAGTCCAGGGCAGAATCAAACTGACTTGCAGTCACTTCTTTTTTTATGTCCTTTTCTGCAGAGCCTGGTGGGGTTTCAGCTGAGCACAAAGGCACAGATGTGGAGGTGCAGTCCTGCCCTCATGTAGCTTTAAGGACACCAGCAAATGAACTCTAAAAAACAACAACAGAATATGTTTAATTTCATCATGTCCTTAAACTTTCTGGTACCTACAGACCTAAATTAATTTCTGTCAACACACTTGACAAATGTGGCTAGGCACTAGGTAGCTGCATCCACAGAGCAGCCCACCTCCAAGGCAATTCCCAAAGCCTGCAGCATAACATACAACAGAAGTCACAATTATCACTTGGTTCTCTTCACCCAAGTGGTCCCCAAGAGCTGGGATAGTGGCTTGGCTTTGCCACACAATTGTACAGTTATTCAGACTGAAATAGAGTCTGTATTCAGCATTTTTGGCTGAATGTCTAGAGAAGTGTCTTGGAAGCATATTGAGGTGAATTTGCTGCTTTTGAGGCTGCTTAATATTTCTCTCTTTCTGTTGAGTTTTTCACACCCAAACACTCACAAAACACTATTAAACTCTTTCACGTCTTCAGTTAAAATATAATGAAGAATTAATCAACCATTCCTAATCTTAAAGGGTTTCTTCTGTATTGTACTAAATTTAGCTATCAATTTTTGTCAAAAAATGCAGCAAAAATCCCCCAAACCACTGTACTCAGTATTTTACTCTTTATACTATGTTTGAATAAATGAGAAATCTGTTAAACCTCTTGGAATAAATTCGCTGTTTCAGCATCCTCTGAACATTTTTTCTGTATAGTAAAGCCAAGTGTACAATCCAGAGCCCACTGTTATCTTCCCAGTCCTCCAGAAGCACTTTATTCCCTGAATACATGTACACACATAACCAAAATGTTCTCCTCCCCAACAATTGGCTTTCAAAGGAGTCATTCAGCTTCAACAACAACAATTTCTCTCTCTTCCTCAATAAAGGTTTCAGGATGTAGTGCAATATCCAGCCTTCCTTGCACTAGCTCACTGTGAAAGTAAATCTTTTGACACTATGGTCATCTCTTTGAGACAAAAATCCCATTCCTTTTGTAAAAAGCTGATTAACACACACCTCTGGCAGTTACCAGCTCCCTTGGTTGGATCTAAATAATTTGGCCAGTTCCCTGAGCTCCATCACATTTTCTTCACAACTAACAAGCTCCTTCTACAAGGCTATGCTAGTAGCTCATTTCCAATTGTACAATTTGACCAACATTTAATTACAAGATATTATCTGGCTCTTACTGGGTGCAACTCACTCTTCAGAGCTGGAAAATCTGAACACAACCTCCTATTTCTCCTAAAACTCAGCCTACTGGAGGTTAGCTTAATATCCATGTTGTTTCCTTGGCCCATGACTGCTTTGTAGCTCATGTCTCCTTCAAGGAAACCATTTTTTTAAAAATGTCTCTCCAAAACAATCACTTGTGTAGAATTATCACATCTGAAGAACTGAAAGGGATTATCAAAGTAAATTCTTGGTAATGTGACAGCTCAGAGTTCATCTCTTTTCCCACCTCAAAATTGCCATTAGCTAATAATGCCTGACCTCGAACTTCTGTGAAAAATACTGCTCCCATCTGTGATGAAACACTTCAGGATCGATCCAAAGGTTATCTTTGCTCTTTTTCACACAAATAATTGTGCAAAGAATCCTATAGATAAAAAGAAACATACTTTTAAATGGAAGATGGTCACTGAAATTTTTAATCACACTTATACAATTGACACCAAGCACCTATAAAGATAAAATAATCTGTTAATGGGAACACTTCTCTCTTTCAGCACACACAGAAAAGCCAACCCCAGAGACTCCTCCAGATAACAAAGCAAAAAGGTCCTCCACAGATGAGGAAGAGTTACCAGAGGAAGCTGTGGAAGGTAGGCAAGTATGTGGATGCACCAGAATGGGTGTTACCTGAAGGAACATTCAAGACCATTTCCCTGCTCTGGAAATAGAAAGCTGATCCTAGACATTACCAGACAGTTACCAAGCTTGGAAGCACTTGGTTTATAAACTGATTACCTCACTGAGCCCTCAGGACTTTGGAGAGTTCACTCAGCAAAGATGATGCAGTGGTGATGTCTCCTGTGTTCCTATTGGATTTTCACACACATCCTCCAAACACAGGGTACAGACCATTGTCAGTCTTGGACAGCGTCCGTGGAACAGGAAGGGTGGGACAGTGGTGAGCTGGCAGCACAGTAAGCACAGCTAGGTTCCTCTAGCTTTAATCAAGCTGGGCCTTACACTGCTTCACAGAACACATCATTTATTTATTCTGAATGGAAAACATGCTGCTTTCCTGTGTTCTTTGGTACTGTGTTCCAGCATTTGAAGTGATAAGAGACAAGTTTAAACCTGAAACACAGTTGAAAAGACACTAGAAGTCCATCAAGATTTTAATCTTGCCCCTCTCTTTTTCTTTTTGTTTTAGATTTGGAGTACTTATTTTCTGCTGTTCCTATTTCCTATTACAAAAAAAGACCACAAACAAACAAACCAAACCCAAATAAATCAAAAACAATATATTGGGTTAAATGAAAGAAAATTAAGGACATTCAAATAAGCATTAACATGATCCCAGCTGGTTTATGGTATTTCAGACACATGGGATGGGAATGAAACCTGTTCTGCAATACTCTACTCATACTAAACACACAACATTGGTGAAAGCAGAATTAAACTGCAAAATCTTAGTGAGAGAATACTTAGGTAGAGATTGAAGAAATGCAAAAGCATTTAGTGTTCTTTTGGCTGAATATCAACAATTTGACTCGAATGTAACTATAAACACAGGTAAAAAGAGCCTTAAATCCATACATTGTAATGAGGAAAACAACCCAAGGAATAAAGATACAGCAGGAGGTGAGGTCAGGGCTCTGTGTTCTGGAGTTATTTTCCTCCTGCTTTCCTACCTCTCGCCTCCAATTCCAGGTCGTTGGTGTAGGCTAAGTTATAATGTAGAGCAATGGAATAAATCAAAATAAGACTGAGAAGGGAAGTGTTTTGTTAGAAGGACCATTTTACATAGTGGCTTCCTTTCCAGGAAAGGCAGGAAATCCCAGGCAGCCTCAGCTACAAGCACCAAACTAAACACTGAACATGGGGCAGCACCAGGTTGGCCAAAAGGGATCAGCCAAAACTGAGCTAAGCTGCTGCAGAGTCCCATGCAGACAAAAGGAACGCCCATTTCACTCAGCCCAGGTTAGTCTGGCCATTCAAAAAAGACCTTGCTATTCCAAAGGAAGCATCCATAGTTAATGGGTGCAACACATTTGAAGGTAATACCTACCTGCATGGCAAATCCAATGGCTGAAGGGAATTTGTATTTGTTTCGTAGATCCTGAAATCCAAGTGACCACTCCTGCTCCAACTACAGAACCTGCAGAGACAACCCCCGGAGCCACAGAGTCACCAACTACCAAGGAAGACAGTCCCACAACACCAAATGTAGAGGATACAACACCTGAGGCCACAGAGGAACCGGCAACCGAAGCTGAGCCTCCCACTCCGGATACAGCAGAAGATGTGACCCCTGATGCCACAGAGGAACCACCGACTGAAGAGAATCCTACCGACCTCCCCCCAACACAAGACCCAACCCCTGACTCCACTGAGGCACAGGCAACTGAGACCGAGCCTCCCAGCACCCCCACGCCTGAAGAGACAACCCCAGAGGAGGTGAC